>QRFJ01004350.1:0-132500 GCA_006176705.1 Cocos nucifera | reverse complement strand
AAAAAAAGTAAAGATATTATTTTTTTTATATCAAATAAAGAAAAAAAAAAGAGCTAAGCCACATTTAGGAGGTGCTTGGTTCGCGATTGAACTTGAAATCAGAATAAAAATTGGAATGAATTGGAATCGGAATTGAAATGGCCTAATTTTCTGAAGTGTTTGGTTCATAACTGGAATCGAAATCGAAATGAGAATAAAAATTTGAATTCATAGAAAAAATGAAAATTGAGTTTTAGATAGTTTGAACCATTTCTATTCCATCCTAAAATCAGAATCGAAATAGAACTCTCCTCAACCTAATTGTTGGAATGGGAGTCATCTATTTCCATTTCAATTCTGGATTCCTAATCTCCCCAACTAAGCACCCCCATAGTTCTTTTAAGGTGTGGACCCCTTTACATCAAATGAAATGCAATTACAAAGCCTTGGAAATAGACCAACGAATCTTAAAGAAAGCTAAAGGAAGAGATGCAATAAATGTTTACAAACCTAAAACATTTTAATCCTTGTCCCCTTACATCAAACTACAATCATCCATATGACAGACTAGATCACTGTCACAAAGATTCACAATGCCGCTCCAGCCGAAGCATCAGACATTGGAATTACACTAGCAATCAAGAAGGTAGTAATGGAAATTAATACATCCACTCTAATCTATTAATCGATATAATTGGAATTACATCACTAATTAGACTCTCTCTCATACTATCACAAACATGGCCTAGTTCCATGTTCAAGCTACTTATTTAACCAACCATGCAAAGAGCCGCAGCCTAGTTATGAGTCGTGCATGGGACTCCCCACAAAACTAATACAATTCTCTCTTGGTAGCTGCAGCCAAGCTTACACGGTGCTCGGGCGGTCGACGGGATCAATGGCGCGGACCTCCCCTTCGGAGAGGCCGGCGCCGGAGATGGTGGGGGCATCGGTAGCGCCGCCGCGCCTCGAGGTGTCGATGGTGGGGAGGTGGCCGTGGGTGCCGTAGCCCTGCTGCTTGTAGTCCTCCAGGTCCGAGTACTTCACGTAAGGACTGCTTTCCAGGGGCAGCCCCTGTATTCCCTTGGCTCCCTCCTCGCTAGCCTTCGGCGGTACCTGTTGCTCGCTCGCCATCGCTTTAGCTTTTTTATTTTCTCACGACTATTCCCTTCGTCGGTTTGGATATATATATAGAGAGAGAGAGAGAGAGCTAAGGAGAGGAAAAAGTCGGCAGCCGTTCCTTTGACCCCGGAAAGAATGCAATGCCACTAGCCAGCCTAAACAAATCGAGACTTGCTCTATTTTTGGACTTTCCGGTGATTTGCGGGACCAGAAGTGGAAGAAAATGTCGAAGAAAATTTGGAGGAAAGAAAACAGCAATCGCTAGGCCTAAGCGGAAGTTAAATGGGTCCTGATCCCTTTGGGGGCAATGTTTCGAGGAGTGGGTCAAGATGAACAGACTTGTTCCTAAAAGGATCTCAGCAGATTTTCTTTTTCTACCTATAGAATTTAGACCACTCCACGTCCAAACAAATCCTTTATAGTCATGGATACGGACCTAGACCAACTTAAAGTCTATTATCTTATTGATTTTATCAGTCCAACCTATGAGTCCAATGAGATTTGCAGCTTATTTATCTGATCAGATTCTAAAAGCTTGTTTAGATATCTGAGCCCAAAATCTCATGAAATTCGCATAGTGAAACAAGATATCCAACTAAGTTAAATTGACTTAGGCTTATTTTTATAAGAATTTAGAGAACCATTGGAGTAGACCTATAGACCTCTTCTCCTTATAAGATTCGAACCGATCCACTCCAGTGATTATTTAGGTATTTAAAAAGATAGATCTAATTCCAATCTAATTTAACTGGTTCTCGTGGCACAACCTAGGAATCATACTTAGGATATCAATGAATCGGATATGAGTCGGATCGATCAACATCCATATCTATCTTATAATTAAAAATTTATCTATATTTCATCTTGTATCCATCTTAGATCAGATTTAATCAAGTAAAGATGTACTTCAGATCTAATAGATAAAAGAAATTAGATCGGATCGAACATATATAAATATTATAAAATTATTAAAAAATATATAGATTAAAATTATATTGAATCGAATTCGAAGAATAATATATCAAGAACATACCATTATTCATATCTGATATACTCGCTATAAATATTTTTTTTAGAATCTATATCCATCCTAGATTTTATTTAGATAGGCTAAAATCCACCCAATTCGGGCTAATCATATGTGGTTTTGGGCCCAGATGGCTCAACAAATTCTAAATATTTTTTCACATACCATACACACAAAAAAAAAATAAAGGCGCGCGCACACACATATATGGTGGAATCACTAGTCCCAGAAGGAAAGGAGGCTATAAAACAAGATCAGAAATACCTCTGTACAGGATTATACGTGGTACATACTACTGTATACTTCCATATCAGTTCAAAATAAATTATTATAGCTTGGCTAGCCACTTCAAAACTTATAGTACGGGGCATTTTACATTATACTTTACATTATAGTTTGGCTAGCCACTTCAAAATTTATGAAAAAACTATCATGCACCAATTCAGTACTCGGATCTGCATGACGCCGTACACTTTTGAAGGTAAAACTCTAAAAAAATATGCAAAGCCGATCTAAAAAAAATAGAAAAGAAGAGTAAGCTTTACAGGCTCAATAAATTATCAATCATCTCTAATGGATCAAGTATAATTAGTTTTTAAATATATCATTTAAGTAATTACATATATAAGATAATTTTTTTTTAAAATATGCCATGTACATTCATAAAAGTCAAATATTTTCTGTCAGTCTTTTATAACTACGGCCATAATCAGCCTGGTGATAAGATTCAGAAGAGTCTAGTTCCTGAATGAAGAACATCCAATCCATCGGCATGCTACCAGTAATCAGTCCCGCTGACTAGGTCCAAAAGAAAAACTAACTTTGATTCACGTGACCATAATTTATCTCGTGACAAGACAAAGAGATTAGTCCTGAACGAAAAATATCTGATCCATCGGCATGCTATCAATGATCAGCCCCACTGACTAGGCACAGAAGGACTAACTTTGCCAGTGATCAGCTCCGACTGGTTAGGTATAGAAGAAATATGTTTCTGACGTGTGGCTAATAATCAGTCCCATTGGCTAGATCCAGATCATAGTCTAACGAGAAAATTTTCTCATACTTTTGACACAATCAATTTTTTTTTTATAAATAAAAATACTTATTTTATATAGTGTCAACATGATTTTCATATATTCCAAAGTAGTAGTAAAAATTAATTTTTATTTTAAATTTCATGCACCGATGAAAATAGTTAATTTTTATTTAATAGATCATGCCACATAATATAAATAAATCATTTATTTTCTAAAATCGTATCATGCAATTGCAATATCATGCTTGATCCAATTTTTTTTAAATTATTTTTCATAAGTAATATATCTAATTTTAAAATTTAATAATTTTTTAAATATTTAATATATAAAATTTAATTTTAAAATATGTAAATATTTACAGAAATAAATTTAGAGATAAGAAAAAACTTACTTATTGATCAGATCCAAAATTCTATGATTTTCTCAAATTAATCTTTAGATCCGATGCTCTTCTGATATCGAAAACTCTAACATATTAAATAATTTTTAATTAATTTTTAATTTTAAATTAAAATAACTAGAAAAGCTTTAAATCTAATCTGAATCTAGTCTAGATCAATCTTTAAATTGGATCCACATGACATGGTTTTGATCTAAATTTAATTGAATTAGGTCAAAATCATTTAACCGAACCCAAATCCATTAAACCACCCTCTCTCTCTCTCTCTTTCTTCCTTTCTTTTTCTTCATTATTTTCTTTCTTCCCTCTGTTTCCTCTCAAGATCGAACCCATGGTCTTCTTCTCAGATGTCATAGGGCGATTGGAGAAAAAAAGGAGGTCGGTGGCCGATCGTGGCACAGAGATGGTAGAAGATGGTGGTCGATCGAGAGCACCACCAAAATTCTACCTTAGGACCGAAAAAGGAGAAAGAAGAGAAGAAAAAATACCGAGGATGGTAGTGGCGATGGCAGCAATGGGTGGCCAAAATCCTTGTTCTCTCACTCAAAATTACACACCATGGGTGAGTTAGAATATTGAAATTGGGGCTTTAGAATTTTTAAGAAGAAATCTAGTGTTTAGGATTAGGGTTTCTTCGTAAGGGGAGGGGTTTATGATTTTTTTTTTTTGATGGGGGAGAGGGAGAAAGCTTTAACCCTTAATATAGAGTTGGATGGGTGGAGTTTCACTCCTCTCCGAGGTGTATTCTGACTCCATTTAGGAGTTGGTCGGGAGGAAGGAGAAAACTCCTTACGGGAGTTTTTTTCATTTTCTTTTTTTATTCTGGTGAAGTCGGCAAGGAATGTCAGCTTCAACTTGAATCGGATTCAAAGAGACTGGTTCTCACATTCTCCCCCTCTTAGAATAATTTCATCCTCAAAATTAGCATACTATAAAGTCAATAAGCTTAGGTGAACCAAATTTCTATCCCATCCTTGATCTCCTACCGCTTGCTGAACAAGAAATTCAAATCTCTTATAATTGAAACCAAAGTTTCAAATTAATTTTAAATGATTTAAATCACCATGCTTCCGCTGTGCACTCTATTTAATCCATTGAATATCTTGAGTTTGCTAAATAACTTTTAAACCAATAAGATCATAATTTGGTTAACCCCCTAAATTATAATTCAAGATATAAATTATCCATTGAGATCCTAACCTTATAAATTATCTCTATCATATCCTTAATGATCATAACCTTATGCTTAAATATCTCTTGACTCACAGTCTTTAGGGATCATAACCTTTAGTTCAAGTACCACTAATTATAATTCTGACTAATCATAACCTTAAACTTCGATACCAATTAAGCTATAATTTCTAATATCCTTAGACCTAAGCTTTGATACCACTCTATCACGCATCAATTCTAGCACTCAGATCGGCACGTGATGCCTCATACTCCTTAAAGTAAAATCCTAAAGAATATGCAAGGTCTTCTCACTGATCGATTCTAAGCCCCGTAGTGGATTTGAAAAAAAAAAAGAAAAAAAAGTGAGCTTTACAGGCTCAGTAAGTTACCAATCATCTCGGAGGAATCAAGCATAATTAATTTTTAAATATATCATTTAAGCAATTTTATTTATAAGATGATTTTCTTTTAAAACATGCCATGCACATTCGTAAAAGTCAAATATCCTCTCTCAATCTTTTATGACTACGACCACAATCAGTCCCGTGACAAGGTCCAGAAGAGTCTAATCCCTGAATAAAGAATATCCGATCCATCGGCATGCTACCAGTGATCAGTTCCATTAGCTAGATTCAGAAGAAAAACTAGCTCTGATTTATATGGCCACGATTTGCTCCATGATAAGGTAAAGAGATTAGTCTTGAACGAAGAATATTCAATCCATCGACATGCTACCTGTGATCAGTCTCACTGATTAGGCCTAGAAGGACAAACTCTGCCAGCGATCAGCCCCAACTGGCTAGGCCTAGAAGAAACATATTTTTAATATGTGGCCAACGATCAGTCCCATTGGCTAGACCTAGATCATAGTCTAACTAGAAGATTTTTCTCATGCTTTTGACACAATCAATTTTTTTTATAAATAAAAATACTTATTTTATATAGTGTCAACATGATTTTCATATGTTCCAAAGTAGCAGTAAAAACTAACTTTTATTTTAAATTTCATGCGCTGATGAAAATAGTTAATTTTTATTTAACAAATCATGCCATATAATGTAAATAAATTATTTATTTTTAAAACTGCATCATGCAATTATGATTTCATGCTTGATCCATTTTTTTTAAATTATTTTTCATAAGTAATATATCTAATTTTGAACTTCAATAATTTTTTAAATATTTAATATACAAAATTTAATTTTAAAATATGTACATATTTATAGAAATAAATTCAAAGATAAGAGGAAACTTACTTGTTGATCAAATACAAAATTCTATGATCTTCTCAAATTGATCTTTAGGGATCATAACCTTAAGTTCAAGTATCACTAATCATAATTTCGACTAATCATAACCTGAAGCTTCGATATTAGTTTAGCTATAGTCCTTAATATCCTTAAATCTAAGCTCTGATACCACTTTATCATGGGACGGTATCAGATTGTAATCCCTAAAGACTGTGAGTTAAGAGATATTTGAGCATAAGGTTATGATCATTAAAGATGTGATAGAGATAATTCACAAGGTTAGGATCTCAATGGATAATTTATATCTTGGATTATAATTTAAGGGATTAACCAAATTATGACCTTGTTGGTTTAAAAGTTACTTAGCAAACTCAAGATATTCAGTGAATTAAATTAGAGTACGCAACAAAAGCATGGTGATTTAAATCATTTAAAATTAATTTAATACTTTGATTTTAATGATAAGAGGTTTGAATTTTTTATTATGCAAGCGGTAAGAGGTCAAGGATGGGATAGGAATTTGGTTCACCTAAGCTTATTGACTTTATAGTATGCTAATTTTGAGGATAAAATTATTTTAAGGATGGGAAAATTTAAGAACCGATCCCTTTTGCTCCGATTCAGGTTAAAGCCGGCATCCCTTGCTGACTTCACTAGAATAAAAAAAAAAAAGAATGAAGAAGACTCCCGTAAGGAGTCTTTTCCTTCCTCCTGACCAACTCCTAAATAGAGTCGGAATCTACCTCAAGGAGGAGTGAAACTCCTCCCATCTGGCTCTATATTAAGAGTCAAAGCTTTCTCCTTCTCCCCCATAAAAAAAATAAAACTCTAAACCCCTCCCCTCACGAAGAAACCCTAATCCTAAACCCTAGATTTTTTCTTAAAAATCCTAAAGCTCCAATTTCAATATTCTAAGTTACCTGTGGCGTGTGATTTCGGGCGAGAGAATGAGGATTTTAGCCATGGTTGCTTCCATCACCACCACCGTCGCTAGTATTTTTTCCTTCTCTTCTTTCTCCTTTTCTAGCCCTAAGGTAGAATTTTGGTGGTGCTCTCGATCAACCACCGTCTTCTGCCATCTCTATGCCATGATCGACTATCAACCGCCTTTCCTCTCCGGTTGCCCTGTGACATCTGAGAAGAAGACCGTGGGTTTGGGCTTGAGAGGAAACAAAGGGAAGGAAGAAAACAACGAAGAAAAAGAAAGGAAGAAAGAGAGAGAGAGAGAGAGAGAGAGAGAGAGAGAGGGTGGTTTAATGGATTTAGATTTGGTTAAATGGTTTGGACCCAATTCAATTAAATTTAGATCAAAACCGTATCATATGGATCCAATTCAAAAATTGATCTAGACTGGATCCAGATTAAATTTAAAAATTTTTTAGTTATTTTAATTTAAAATTAAAAACTATTTAATATGTTAGAGCTTTCGACGTTGGAAGAGCATCGGATCTAAAGATCAGATTAAGAAGATCGTATAATTTTGGATCTGATCAATAAGTAAGTTTTTTTTATCTTTGAATTTATTTTTTTTATATATTATATATTTAAAAATTAAATTTTTATATATAAAATATTTAAAAATTATTAAATTTTAAAAATTATAAATTTATTTATGAAAAATATTTGAGAAAAATTTGATCATGCATGATGATACTATTGTATGTTATAATTTTGAAAGAGATCGTTTTTTCTTAAAATTTGCATGATTTTAGAAAAAAAAATATTTATTCATTGATGCTTAAAATTTTAAATAAAAATTATTTTATTTATTCTTTTATAAATTAAATTGACACTATTATAAAAATAAGTATTTTTATTTATAAGAAAATAATTATAAGAAAAGCATGAGAAAACTCTCTAGTTAGACTATGATCTGGGTCTAGCCAATAGAATTGATCGTTGGCCACATATCAAAAATATGGTTCTTTTGTGTCTAGTCAGTCGGGACTGATCGCTGATAGAGTTAGTCTTTCTGGGCCTAGCCAATGTGGTTGATCACTGATAGTACGTCGATGGATCGGATATTCTTCGTTCAAGACTAATCTCTTTGTCTTGTTATGGAGTAAATCGTGGTCGTGTGAATCAAAGCTAGTTTTTCTTCTGAGCCTAGTCAATGGGGCTGATCACTGGTAGCATGCTGATGGATTGGATGTTATTCGTTTAGGGACTAAACCCTTTTGGACCTTGTCACGGGCTGATTGTGGTCATAGTCATAAAAGATTAAGAGAGGATATTTGACTTTTACGAATGTGCATTGCATGTTTTAAAAGAAAATCATCTTATATATGTAATTGCTTAAATGATATATTTAAAAATTAATTATGCTTGATCCCTCAGAGATGATTGATAACTTACTCAGCCTGTAAAGCTCAATCTCTTTTTTTATTTTTTTTAGATCCACTATAAGACTGGGAATCGATCAGTGAGAAAGTCTTGCATATTTTTTAGGATTTTATTCTAAAGAATGTGTGGCATCACGTGCCAATCTAAGTGCTGGATTCGATGCATGATAGAAAATCAAGCAAGATTAAAGCATGCATTTTAAAAATATTTTTAAATTAAATAGCAGCAAAAGCTAAATTAATCTAACATTAATTTACTATATGCATTGATTTAATGAATAAAATCCTACTTAGGATCTAGATATGCTAATATATAATTAAAAATTTAAATGCGATTGATCAGCAAATCATATTTGCTGATCAATTTATGTTTCATAAATAATACCTTTATGCGAGTAGCTGATCTCCATGATCTGAATCCATCGAAAGAAGATCTAGCATCACATTATAGCCGCATACTTATCTGGCCTCTACGGTTGGTCCACATGAAGCTTTTGGTCCCAACCAGCTCTATCAGAGTGCTAGCTCTTCATCGAGGCTTTTGACGGTTAATCCCGATCGATCTAATTAATCACCTTTCTTCTGATCTCTTAGATGCTCCAAAAAATTAGATCATGTACATTGGAGGATGATGAGGTAGTGGTGAAAATCTGGAGGTGATTGGGCACTCACAGCACTCGATCTTTCCATTCGAACCTAGAGTCCCAACTTCAGGATTTTGCACATATCAAAAATTCTGATGCACTGAAAATCTTCTCATGCCTACTCTCTTTTGAATTTTCCTATGAAACAAATTTTCACGAGTAGAGGGACTCTCCCTCTACCGAATACCCACTCTCAAATTTCTTCTCAGATGGGCGACAAAAAGAAAAAATTAAAAGAAGAGGCTTGTGTGAGAAAAGGTTGGCACAGGATACCCTTGGACTTTTCCACGCCAGAACTTGTTTCCCTTACTAAATTTCTCTCTCTAGAAAACACCTCACGTAACCTCTCTCTTCTCTCACACATGTCCAAAATAAATCCTATTTAGAAAAGGCATGCAACCCATAGGAAAATCACGTGAGATCGGATAAGGGTTGGTGATTATTTTGTTTTAACCAATCCAGTTGAATTCGAAATTCAAGTGGTTGCTTATTTCCTTCCAACGCCAACCCTAGGAGTTTGACACGCAGAAGGACTCTCCTTCTGCACCCCCACTCACAAAATATGCTAAAAAATTATGCAGCATTTCAAGGGAGGCATGGGAAAATATAAGAAATAATTTAAATCTCAACCACTTAAGTTGAATTCAAAATTTAACTTAATTTGAACTGGTCCAACCCTTGGACCAAGTCAAAGGCAGATGGAAGAGGGGCACACAATCTCGCATGAGATATCCCATGCAAAATTAGAAGAGGGCATGGAAAGCAAATGCGGGTCAAAACTAGGCGTAAGGGAGATGGCATTTGAAATTCAAACCATTTTGAATTGGTCTAAATTTGTTTCAACTAAACCAATTTTCTAGATCTAATTAGATTAGGTTAAACCCAACCAAATTAGGCTTAACCCAAACCATAAACTTTTAATCAAATTAGAAATTAATGTTAGAATTTGATGCCTCGAATTCAATCCATAGTAGAGGAGAATCAGTATCAACAAGCAGTCAAGCTGGCTCGAATATGTGTTCGAGCCAGCTCGAGCTGAGATCGAGATGGCTCGAACCACAGTCGAGCCAGCTCTCTCAGGCAGGCAGACAGTAGGAGTTCAGATGAGATGCAATCGAGCTAGCTCGACCCCTGACTGAACTGACTCGATGGAGGTGAATAGAATAGATGGGATTTTCTATTTGGACTCGGATTGTGATTAATCTAAAGGGTCTATGGGAGTTACACGTGGACCATAGGATCCAGCGGTCATGGAGGTTACGGTCATGATCTGAAGGTTGAAAAATATTTCAAGACTCCATCAAGGATATGTTCGGCTCATATTAGGAGAAAGAGCCCTGTTAGGACTCATATGAACTGCTGAGAAGAGGATTCTCATCCTATTTAAAGAGTTGAGGTGCTGTGGAGCAATGAGGTGGCACATATGGTGTAAGAGGCATGTAGAGAGGCTCAGGTAGCTAGTGAGAGGAGCTTGGCAGAGCATCGAGTACGTGCAATCCACGAGAGAGAGAAGCAACAGGAGCATAGCATCTGACGAGGAGACTATGAGGGCAGAGCATCTTGTAGCTTCTGAGGGTCTTCTTGGGATTCTGAGAGAGTTTTTATGAGGGTAGCTTCTAGTTGAGAGAGATTTATATACGATGAGTTGAGAGTGAGTGTTCTCCTCTTGTACCTATTTTTTTCTTTCATAGTGGAGCTTTGTATGTCCCGTGGAGGTGAGCCTTTGGGTTGATTCACGTACTTGATTATTTTCTTATTTTATTTTTCTTCCTTCTTCTCGCTGCAATAATTCGGTACTAGATCCTTAACAAGTTGTATCAAAGTAGCTGATATCCCAACAGATTAATATCAGAGCGAGTTGATACCACATCAATTAATTAGGTCTAGCTCCTGATCAAATTAGGATCAAATCTCCCACAATGATTAGATCATCTCATGATCTTATCGGATCAAACTCAATCGAATTAAATTCAATCGAATTTAATTAAATCCTCATCATTCAATCAAATTGAGCTAATTAACCATTAAATTACTAATTAATCCTTTAATAAATACAGAGTCCCAATCGAATGGGATTTGGGTAATAGAGTTCCATCTATATGAAATCCTTGAAGAGTTCCAAATTAGTGGAACTCTTGAATTTAGTGTTTTAAATAAATGAAACTCACGATCACAGTTCTCAGAGAGTTTCAAACAAGTAGGACTCGGAGTTTCAGTCCTATAGGACCCACAAAGATAGAGTCTCAATCAAGTAGGACTCTTGATCATAGAGTTTCAGACTAGTAGAATTCTTAATCAGAGAGTCTCCGACAAGTAGGACTCGGAGTTTCAGTTTAATGGGACTCCTGATCATAGAATCCCATCTAGTGGGGGTTTTGACCATAGAGTCCCAGATCATTGGGACTCTTGATCAGCCATCAGATCAGGTAGGAACTTCTATTATGTGTGACCTCATAGGTTCAAATCCTAAGTCGGTAGCATAAAAACTAATTTTTTTTACCAATTGATGTGACCATCTAGTAATGGTATCCGATGTCTGGATAGATCGAATAGTCGCAATGCAATATCGATGAACCTATGGCATATGATTACCGTATAATTCATCCTCTTGACTTTAATGCTCAAAAAATGACCTAAGATTTAACTATTAATCCTAGAAAGTCATCTACAGTATATTTCAAAATTTAGTGACCATCGAATGGACTACCCCGATCGAGATTTTGTTAAATTAAAATACAGTAATATACTTGCTCCAACACTTGGAGGGATCAATCCTATCTTGACTTACACACTGACTCATAAGTACTTGACTACATCCAGTAGTCTTTCATTACTGAATTAAAAATTCAAGTAGTCCGACACCTAAGTACAGTGAGTTGCTTACAAGTCACCATAATGATCTTAGGTCTAAAGGATACTTATACCCATATCCTTCACGAGCAACTCTTGACCGCAGAGAGCTATGCAGTTGGATCACATTTAGTGAAATGTACCCCTAAACTTTATCTGCATGCCATACCGGTATAACATACTCCTTGGTTAAGAGAACAACCAATACATATGATACACAATGGCCTATACTTGATACGTTGTCATCCTAGGTAATAACGTATCATTTGATCGTGAACAAGTTTAAGGATTAAACAATAAATCCTTCTTTGTCGAGACTAAATAGTTCTAAGAACTTCATCACTGAAGAGTTCATTACAGAAAGATGCACAAAAGTAATGAATTACTAAAATAAAAAAATATTTAATTTATAATTCAACTATAAATTACATTCAACTCAACCATCTACAATCTAAATGATTAGCTTTAGGATACATTTTTTAACAACTCCCACTTAGACTAAAGCCATTCAGAACAGTATCGAATATCCATCTTTCATTTGTGATTGTTGAACTCTTTGATTCTGAAAGCTTTAGTAAATGGGTCGGCCATGCTTTTTTCCATCGATCTTCTTAAGATCGACGTTATCTTGCTCCACGATCTCTCGTATAAGATGGTAGCAACGTAGAATGTGCTTCGTGCACTGGTGTGCCTTCGACTTCTTCGCTTGAGCTATGACTTCAATGTTGTCACAGTAAAGCAGAACCGAACCAATCAAGGAAGGTGCCATTCCCAGCTTGATGAATTTTCGTAACCACATAGCTTTCTTCATAGTATCGGATGCCGCGACATACTCCACCTCGCACATAGAATCGGCCATAGTGTACTGCTTGAAACTCTTCCAGTAGACCGTTCCACTATTTAGAGTAAAAACATAACCTGGTACACTCTTACTGTCATCGTGATCTGACTTAAAACTAGAATCAATGTATCCCATAAGTTTCAAGTCAATATCTCCATAGATGAGTCACTAGTCTTTGGTATTTTTCAAATACTTCAAAATTGTCTTTACAACTTTTCAGTGATTCTCACCTGCCGAAGCATATAGTATTCTACTCATACGCTTTCTCTCTTGAAGAGTTATAGGATAATCTCTCTTAGAGAGAGTAATCTCATGGTCTATCGAGAGATAATCCTTCTTAAAATTCTTCATGTTAAACCTTTTCAACATGGTATCGATGTATGTAGACTGGAACAATCCAAGCAACATTTTAGATCCATCCCTATAGATCTTCATCCCTAGGATGTAGGAAGCTTCTCCCACATTCTTCATAAAGAATTACGACGATAGCCAAATCTTTATTTTCTATAATGCAGGAATGTCATTTTCGATTTAGAGAATATCATCCATATATAGTACAAGTAATACGACTACAAAACCATTTGTCCATTTATACATGCAGAATTCTTCTCCATTCTTAAAAAAGCCTATTTCAATCTATAAATAGATCTCTGAAGCTTGCATACCTTGAACTCGTCTGTGGATATAAATTCCTTAAGCTATATTATATATATCTCTTTCTCCAACTCTCCATTTAGAAAAGCTATTTTCACATCCATTTACCAGATCTCATAGTTCAGATGTGCTGCTATCACAAGCATAATTCAAATGGACTTGAGCACTACTATCAAAATTTTTTTTTGTCATAATCAATACCATAATGCTGATAATATCTTTTAGCAACCAGATGAATTTTATAGATGTCCATCTCCTATTTGCACAACTAAACTACAGAATAAACACAACCATGCAGCTAAACCACATGAGCCAATACAGTAAACATCATCCGAGAACAAATTACAGGATAAACACAACGGTTACATCAATCGTCTTTCTCAGCTTACCATGCAATACTGATGCCGTTTCAATATGTGTCAACATATCAAGGCACACAAACACCTTATACATCGATTATATAATTTTTCATTAGTGTTCTATATTAAACATGACACAGCATTTCAAGTACAGTGGGAAAACATAACACACAGTTACATCTCCTCATCTATGGCTGTAAAGACAGTGATGTTACATATAAAATTATATCTCATATTTCTAGGATTAGAGATGACAAAAAGCCTGTGGAATGGTGCTAAAAGATGGGGGAAAACCAGCAAACATGCAGCTGATCTCATTGAAGGTTCATTCTCTCTTGCTCGATGATCAAGAGGTGATGCTTGATCGACAGTATGGACAATCACCATGGGTCTGCAGCCATGGCTCTAAACAGCTTGGATGGAATCTATGCCCACACTGCAGCCGTATCAGCCCCTCCCCCTCCAAAAACCTCTCCAGACATATACAGCACTCAAATGATTCTTTTGCAACCCCACCTTCTGCATATCTCAAAATCTCTTGTCGTAGCCCAAGTTTGTCCCAGCTTAGCCTAGGAGGCTTCCTGCCTGTATCACAGAAAGAAAGTGCTCGATCTGTTCGAAGTGTAACCACAGCAAGGGGTACCCTGGGTTCAGAGCATTCCCTTTGAGTTTGGGCTTCCCAATCCCCAGAGAGAATAACACTCCAGTCATCACTACATGAACGTTCATTATGGGAGATGCCTGAAGATGAGGTGCTTTGCCTAGGTAGAAACAAAGAGGTGTCAGCAAGTTCTTGCAAGAACACTGCCTATATATTTTCATTTAAACATGAGCTGAAGATGCATTTTCTCTAGCAATTTAGTGTATTATAGATAAACCGAAATTGATGAGCAACCTGCTTCCTGTAATATGAACACTCTGCAGTCTTTTGAGAAGCCTTGCTCGTGCCTGCACCACAGCACCAGGAAGTCGATCATCTGACTCACCTCTGGTTTGTCTCAGCCCGCTGTCTATGCAACTCTGCATCCCACCACTGCTGCTGTTACCTGCCTCAAAGTCGCTAGTGCCTCTATGGTCCAACCAAATCTGTCCATGTACCTGACCACAGCAGAAACCATCCTTTCATGATAATACAACAGATTCAAATCGAGTTCTTATGTAGCATTTACAGGAAAATCAACCAGGTTCATGCATTGTGAGATGTTGTACACAAGAGAAGTACAGATATTGGAATTGACCAATGGAACTACAAAATTCAAATCCCCCAGATAAGAGATATTCTATGTAGGACAATGTCAAGCGAGGAAATCTTTTAGTGCTATATCATCAGCTGCCATTTGCCTAAGCTAGGAAAGGAGAGAGGTGACCTTAGTTATTTTTGACTGAAATTTTGAGCCAGGTTAAACCATCCAGCAACGCAGGAGGTTGCACTTAAAAATGAATTATCAGTGGGTGAGGATTCAAGGGACAAACATACAGCCAGGACAAGGCTTGAAAGTCATGGCTATAGCGGTCAGCCGCAAGACCGTGTAAAATACCAGTATTGCTCATAACCACCTCAAACATCACCAGAGCACACAATCTTGGATCCATTAGTTTGCAATAGTTATTAAGAGAGCATATTGTAGATTCAAATCGGGGTCAGAAGCTGAAAAGTATGGTATGGTAATGAGTAGATTAACCAATAACTGCCTCAAATCTTAATTCAAGCCTAAGGTTGCCAATCATTATTGCTGCAGTGGCTAGTTTTTCCATGATCGACTTTGTCCAAATCATTCTTTACTACAGCACTACAACCAGGCTGATGAGATGTCTCAAAAGAGAAAAAAGGGCAACAGAAAATGCAGGCAAGAGATGTAACAGATGTAGACACGGAGGGAGAACCAACCTTTAAATGTTTAGGTGCATGTGTCTTATGATTGTGGAAGGATGAGTGAAAATAGAGCAGGGTGTGATATGTCAAATATTCAACCAGAACAATGATTATAACCAAAAGGTTTTCCCTTCCCTTGCATAAGATCAATATTTATTGATCAGGATTAATACAATCAATTGGCACAAGTACTAAAAAAATTCAAATTTATCAACCATGTGATGTTCTACAATAAAACAGAAAACAATGTGATCCACAAACAAACAAAATTGAATATTCTCCATTCCAAACACAACATGAAAATAAGAATCAGTCTGCTTACGCTCCCCCCCATGATCAAGATAAATAACAAGAAATATAGAATATCTCCATGTCTCCACCTCCTAGAACCTATATAAGAATAATTTGGTCCACCATTAAAAATAAGATAAAACACGAGTGGTGTAAACAAACAAGCAAAGCAACCAACACACTTTATCATGAGTTCTTCCTGATATCAAGCAAAAGTGCAATTTATCATGTCATGTGACTTGTCCAGAACCAATCTCACATCACACCAGCCCCTTTATTAATGCACTAAATTCCATTTACAATATCGCAGAAAACAAACAAACCTAACAACAAATGTAAACCATGAGTGATTCTGCAATAACAGTGCATCTTCTCTCATCTTTGAGCTCGAAAAGCAAAACTCTAAGCAATACTTGTAGACTTTTCTGACTGATCTTGGCATGAGATTTACCAATCCTTCTGCAAACTTTGGGAGACTAAACTAGCAAAGGTAGCAGTCAACCAACAGCAAGAACCTCTTCTTGTAAGATGCTAGGAAAACATCTGCTGAGCTACATGTTTAACTGGATTTTGATATAATATAATGCCAACACGGGACCCTTTAAATAAGCCACTCTATCAAAATTCTCAATTCCTGGAAAAGTGCACAACATCCTATCAGACATGCATATTAATTTCTAAGATAAGTCAAAGCCAACTTCTATCTGCAACAACAGAGAACAGCACTAATGACACTGCTCAGATTTTTTCCCCCAAAAAAAATTCCATTGGAGGAGCACAAGAAAGAAAGCATATGAGATAATGGGCTGGAATTGTTCGCAGCAAGGATCATGGTGACCATAATCTAGAGTTTCTTCATGCAAGCAGGCAGAATGCAAGAAAGATTTATTTCTATTTGGGTAAAAATAGCATTTCCAGAGAAACCGTGGTCCTTAGATAACAGTTATCCAAGTTATTAGACATAATCCCATAACATAGGGCAGGGATGGAGACTATGACCCGACTCTAAATTTCACATTTTAATTTCCTACCGATCTTACACAAAGAGATCTTTCTGACAGGGATGGCTTTAGATGTTCACAATTTTTGAAGATTGACGTACCTTCTAGGATAAACATGGCACTGTCCAATATTTCCAATGAATCATCCATTCATGTGATCTCTTTTTGTTTTTACCCATCAAGCCTGTGCTTGGAACACTACAACAACTTCCCTTCCAAATAACCAAATATATTGCGAAACAAACTTTTAGTTGCAAGACCAATAATGGTGTGGAAATAATTTATTAACAAACAATTTTTACCCCAAGTATCTCCAAATCTGATATTAATTCTTCTCCAACATAGCATCTAATCCCCTAACAAAATTAAATGTCAACAACAACTTCTTTCTACCTAGGAGTTTCACCATCCCACAATCAACATGGACAATTTGGCCTTTCACAAAGGAGTGAGGGACAACCTTGTTTACCCCAATAATTTTCTGACCTTTACTTATTAAGCTATGGTTTCCAAGATCCTCTGATGATGAAGTTCATAATACACATCTCATAAGTTCTTTCGAGGTGATTGATTTACCTTTATGAGATAATTATAATTCTTCCAATTTGGCCATAACAAACCATCCTCCCAACTCCCTTATGCTTACATGTGCCATGCACAATTGCACATGCCCAAGCTAGGAACGCATATGGAAACCTACATAGGTTAAAAGACAATAAATAAAAAGAATTCTTTGCTTGCAGAAAAAGAATTTTTGGAAGTCTTGGAATAGGAAAATAATGGAGTTGAAAATGGTGGAAAGACCAGATGTATAAAGACTTACACAAAATGTTGGTAATAGCAGAAGGTGACAAGAATATTTTACAATACTGGTTTTTAGCAACAAAGACTATTAACAAGAGAGAAGTGCCTAAAAAAGATGATAAATCCAATAAAAACAGAGGAAAATGATTAATTCACATATGAAACTCTTTGCAACATATTGCAAGGCAAAATCAATGGAACAGTATAAATGACAGTGATTGCAGGACTCCACGAGAGTGAAACATTATCAACCATGAAAAGGAGATGTTTAGCATCCAAAGACTATTAACAAGAGAAAAAGAGAGAGGTAATTTTATAATAGAAGTGCCTAAAAAAGATGATAAATCCAATAAAAACAGAGAAAATGATTAATTCACATAGGAAACTCTTTGCAACATATTGCAAGACAAAATCAAAGGAACAGTATATATGACAGCGATTGCAGGACTCCAACGAAAGTGAAACATTAACAACCATGAAAAGGAGATGTTTAGCATCCAAGGAAGTTGCTGTTTAATCTCCACCGTGATTTTCCTCTCCCAGTTTCAAAGGACTTGCTTCATAGCATAGCAACCCATAACTCTTGCTTACTTGCATACTTGCAGGAAGCGATGTGTGGTTGTCGTAAAGCCTAGAAACAACCGTTGACTGGCTACAAGTCATGGCACACAAAGCAGTCACACAACCCTTTCGAAAAGAATCCCAATTTGCCCTTACCGCTGCGTTAATTCAATCATCATTAAACTTTTCTGTGCCACACTAGTTAGCATGAGCAATATCATCAGTAAATCTTAATCAATTGCCTCAGTGATTCTTGGGTGGTTTGCACTGAAGAAGGCCCAGTGCATAGATCTGAAGGACAGGATCTAACAGGAGTTGACATCATATCCAAAACCTCAAATAAATACATCAAAAAATGCAAGGAAAGCTCAAAAACTAATTTATAACCCACAACACCAATATATTCTATGTACTGCCTAATTTACCTATAGTAAAGCCTTTCGGATGAAAAAAAAAAATCAAACTTCGAACAAAATTACGATATATTTCCTTCAAATCGTGAGATTTTTTTTAAAAAGACCAATTATTAGACGATTACTAAATGCTAATTCCTATGATTATGAAATTAAAAGACCGTAAAACCCTAAGCCGACTCCGCGTGCTAGAAAAGATGATTAAGTGGAAACATAACAACACACACACACAAAAGAAGAGGAAGAAGAAGAAGACAAGTACTGTTGGCGAGGCGCGGTGGTGGGAGAGGTGCCTGCCATGGTGAGGTCCCGGGTGGCAACGCCTCGAAGGATCACCATCCTCACGGGGGTGATGGCCGCCGTTGCCGCGACGACCACGAGGAAGGCGGAGAGTCGCGTCCGGCTCCGGCTCCGGCTCCGTGTCACGGCCCGTCCGAGACCTCCAGTAGTAGAACAGCTTCGTAGCTATCGTCATGCAACAAAAACCCTTCTCTCTCTCTCTCTCTCTCTCTCTCTCTCGGCCCCAGCTAAAACTATCTATAAGAGATAGGGTGAGGGAAGAAGGGAGTTAGAGAAAGAAACAAGGATACGAGAAAAAATAGATTGGATAACGGCTAAAAAGGGGAGGAAAAGGGAATGGGAGAGGAGGGGGGTGAGAGGGGCCGACACGGAAGAGGGAGCGGGGGTTTCATGGTGGACTGGGAGAGATGGACGGGGGAAAATCCCTGGCGCCGCGCCGTGGGGGTTGCCGGTTGATATCATCGACCGGGATCCGGAAAAGAGGTGGACGTGGGCGGTCGACTGCGTGACACGTGCTAACTTTAGCCCGGACCACCGACCCACCCCGTGGAGTCAAGCTTATCTTAGGGCCGTTGGTTGTAAGGAAATCTGTCATTGAGAAATAGATTACAATATCTGGTTAAGAAATGGACGAGAAAGATGATAAAATAATGGATGAAATTGATACCTATTTTTCTGAAAGAGAAAATTTTCATATTATTTCTTAACAAAAATACTCTTGAGTATATTATATTAATTTTATATTAATTATATTAATATATTATAAATATATTAATATATAATAATAATAATAATTAATTAATAAATATTTATTAGACACCAACAAATCTAATATAGGATTTACTAATAATTAATATATTTATTTATACATCAAAATGTACCAAAATTTATTTATAATAAAAAATATATTTTTTAGTATATATATATACTTAATTTAAAATTATTTAAATTAAACTATATATATATATATATATATATATATATATATATATATATATATATATATATATATATATATATATATATATATATATATATATATATATATATAAAACTCATGTAAGTGTGTTTTAATATTTGAAATAGCCCATATTAACAGTATTTATGTAAGTTAGGCATAAACGACTGACAATAGGCTGAGAAAAAAATATTATTTTTTAAATAATTTATTCAAAAATATTATTAAAAATTTGATAAATTTTTATATAAAATTATTTATAAATAAACAAGGTATTCTTTTCTTCATGTCATTTTTTAAAATAATATCTTCATCAACCAAAAATAATAAATTTTATTTTTCTTCATAATCATCTTCTAAAATAAATAATTTCTAGAAATGGTTAGATTACCCTAATCTAACGTATCCCTATCAGGCAAACTGTAACAGTATTTATTCCGCACCACTATTCTTCTTAAATGGTGATGTAAAGAGATGGGTTGGGGTCTTGTTCGATGGAGAACCAAAAAAACTACAAGAATTGGTATATTAGTATATATAAATAAAATTTAATTTATTTAACTTTACATTAAATATTTAATAAAATAAATAATAATAAATATATGAGATTATATCATATAATGAGGGCCTGTTTGGACAACTTTACAGGATTGGTTTGAAAATTTTGTAGGAATTGAATCTATTCATCCATTTAGATCTTTTTTCTAAAAAACTATCCAAATTCAATCCAAATCTTAATCTTTGGATTGCAACAAGGAAAAAAAAATCTATGAAGTTCTATTTTTTTTTCCTATTAAATTTGAAATCGGTGGTATTTGGTAAATACAGAGTCCTAATTAAATGGATAATCCAATATATAAATTCTATAGAATTTTTGGTCTAATCCTATAAATATATCCAAATAAATATTAGATGGATAAAAGAAAATCCAAAATGTAATCTGCATTGCACTGGCAATAAAGAAAATAGTGTTAAAATAGGGAGCGTTGGTGATGATTTTTCTTTTTCGCCAAAGTAGCTTTCATATTTCACTTCGTCAACTCGCAATAAGTAGCTCCCAAATGACCGTGACTTTTACAAATGCGATCGCTAAGTCAAAATAAAAAAAACACCTCCATCTCAAAAACAAAAGAATTGGTGAAATACATGCACCGGGTCCAAGTGAACCACGGCCAATCCCGGAGCAGATGCACGGTGGATAGCGGGCAATCGTGAATTGGTGAAATACAAGGGATAACGTGGCGTGTCATGCACCGTGGGATTTGGCGCAGCGCGATTGCACCTGGTGCATGCAATACTTGGACCTTACGGGGAGCCGTTTGGTTCGTCCCTATAACGACGCTCTTTGTTTCATCGGCGTAGCCAAGCGTCGAGAGCGGGCAGCGGATTTGGACAGCATTTATAACTTGGGTTTTCTTGGCATCCTTCGTCGGGAAGGTACGAGATGTAACGGCTGGGATGCATGCGTCATGGGATACGATAGCACTGCACCTCGTGAGATCGACTGGTGTGTACATACATAAATAATAAAGTTTTATTTTTTTTTTCCTTAAATATGTTCAACCATTGCCACATGCAGTAAACATTTTTCTATTGAAATTATTTATTGAGTATTATTTGTCACATTGCTATTTTATATTTTAAGGATGGTTAGAGAAAGATAAAACCTGTATTTCACGCATTACGAGGATTATATGCCATTAGAAATTATAAAACTAAGGCAATGCTAAAGTGATTTAGCATCCAATGATAAACCTGTGCTATCGCTAGTGGATTCCCTCCTGAGCATTTTCCTCCCATCTTTTTCTCGAAAACCCCATGGAGTGACATGCTAAGGACCAGCCAGTTTCATGGGACAGTAATGAAGACACTTTAAGTCCTGCAATAGATACAGCACATCGATGATGAAGTCCTAGCAGAGAAAATGAAAGATACGGGTCGATCAACCTTCTATAAGCACAAGAAAAATTCAGAATATTTCGCACCATCTGCTACTTCTAACAATATATACAGCATGAACACAAGATGAATGACAAAGTGCTGGACCATCAATTGATGCACTCTGAACCATCCTTCATGCAATGCAGCACCCGAGGTTCGCAACGTCAAGTACATCAATGGCTTGGATGATTCCATTACTATGCCCCTGCCATGTGTCAGCAATGGCTATCGCGTGATGCATTCCTAAACTGTCATTTGATGGGAGATGAAGATTATTGACACTTCTGTCTTGGCATTAGAAGTTGGAAGCAAACAGTGATCTTATGGAAACAAAAGACCAACATTTCACATTGATATGGCTTTCACAACAGAATACAATCAAGGCCTCTCCAGATTAGGCTTTCCAGATACATCTTTTACTAATAAGAAACCTTACAAAGAGTTGAGGCTCTGATGCATGCATTTGGCATAAGCCTTGAAAATTATCGACAACCTGCACTGAATTAAAATGTGGAAAGAAGAGTCAGACCAAAAGAAACAGCATATACAACATCAAGAAATGTTATGCTGGATGCAATGCAAGCTATGGAAGGTACAGAGAATCCTAGAAGACACCCTTTTACCCCAAGACTTCCAAATTACTCTTTGGTCGTATGTTTTCAATATATACTTTCTGCCAATTGGATTGTTCCTCCATTTGTCTTTTACCCTCTGAGGTCCTTGTCACAGATATGGAAATCAACAGCAGCAGGACAACTAACTACTTGTTCGGACAGACAGCTTATGTTTGGCATGAAAAGCATCCATCAGCTCAGCCTTCAAGTACTCTATGAGGTGTAGGTACAATGCCTAAGCAACCACTTAAGTTAAATGGCTAAGAGTTAGATGACTCTGTGAGCTTCATTGTTGTCGTTAACCATTTACCAAGATCCCATCTGCTGATCCACTTGATTTCCAGGTGGGCACAAAATATGAGGATGGCAGGCACACAACAGTTTCACCACTTGGTTTTAGCAAGGGCAGTTTCATGCATGTGCATGTATCAACAAATTAAGTGGTAGCTTAAAAGGTCATCAACAGGGATACAGTTTGCATACTTTCTGGTTTTCACCTTTTGCATAATTACCATGCATTCCTCAAAGATCAACTGCGTAAATAAATAACATGTGAACATGCAAATGAACTGTATTTAACATTTGAAATCAAATGCACGCGACAGACGACAGCTGCAGCAACTATATCATGCAAACTCTTATTGAAGAAAAATTGTCCTTCTGCATCAATGCCACAAACATGCTTTGGTGGCACCAAGAGATTATAGAGGTGCGTCTCTCCAAAAGATGAACTCATGCAAACTCTTGGGGGGGTGTTTTGGTTCGCAACCGGAATCAGAATGGCTAAATCCCCCAAAGCATTTGGTTCATGACCAAAATCAAAATCGGAATGGAAATTTGAATCCTTAGACGAGACTATGGATTGAATTTTAGGTAGATTGGGCAATTCCCATTCCGTCCTAGAATCAGAATTGGAATCGGACTCCTTCCAACCAAATAGTTGGAATGGGAGTCAACCATTCCCATTCCGATTTCAGACCCTAACTCCCCCTAACCAAACACCCCCTTAATGAAATTACTTTTAGAAACAAAGTCTGCATACACATCCACCAATGAGCTCACCGTCCTTTCACATGTTTATCATTTCTCATGAAGCCCAAGCTTTTGGAAATGAAAATGCCTATCCATAACAGCTTACTGAAAATTAAAAGGTCATGCAATTTGATACTGAAAAAGAATCATATATAACCTCCACATATAGAAATTTCACATGCAAAGTATAACATGTACACAAATACAAACCCAGAACACCAGATGCCGCAACAAGACCCTCATGCAAACTCTAGCATGAAAATAATTACCTTGGATGGATGTAAATACTTCTAAAACACAAAACAACTTCCATTTTGCATGAGGACACTGCCTGTTCACACGAGCAAATTTCAAGAAATCGAAGTTTCATAAGTTTACTATCACTAGTGGTTTGCACAGAAGTTCAACTAAGAACCAAATTAAATTAAATTAAATTAAATTAAAATCTAATTTAATTTTTAATTAAATTAAAAATTAGCTACATACAAGTCCTAATTGAAAAAGAACTTATTCACCCTTACAATTGACTTATCCCATAAATCAATTGGACTTTATCTAATCAAGTCCAAACCAAATCTAATTGAATTTTATTCAATTAAACTTGATCTCAATCTTTTAGCTTAATCAAATTAAGCTAATTAGTAATCCCATTGCTAATCGATCCTCCTGCAATACTTGTACTAGGTCAAACACAAATCATATTGAATGTTTAACCCTAAAATAATTCTTAATCAAATCCAGTAGGGATCACAACATCAAGCATGTATTCATTAAACTTCCTGTCAGCCCTATCAGTTGTTTTCTACCAATTACATGAGTACAAATTCATTCTTACATGGTTGTTTATGCTTTTATATATGAAGGGATGACCATATACTTTGAAGAGAGAAAAAAATACCTTATTGTTGTGAAAGTACCAAAGCTTGACCTATCACCCATGGATTTTCCAACTGCCAAATGATGTATCAATATGTCTATCACCACTACATTGCACTCAGTGCCAATAAGACTGCAAGATACAAGTAAGATGGTTATAGTTTGAAGAGAAAGCCTGAGCTTTGAAAGTAGAGGGCTGGCAATTGATTAGGGTCAAGCTTGCACCAATGTTTACCATAGATATAAAATCACCATCCAACAGACAACTATGCCATCCTAATTTGAAAGATTAAAATGTAAAGGAAAAAAGGAGGGCCTCTGAGAGCTTAATGAAGGTACTTTCCTCCCCATCCAAGAAAAGAAATGAATTTCAAAAAGAAATATGAAAAACTCCTAATTTAAGAAACCAATCAGTAATGAGCATGCAAACGCCCAATTACTATGCTCAGCAAGCAGATAATTAGCGTTCGATAAATGCAATTTATTGTATGTTTGCTAACTTTGTTATCCAAACAAAAAGTGGGAAGTTGCAAAGGTCATGAGATATATTGTACTGGAAACAATATTTGAAAATGGTCAATACTTTCTTTATTTGATGGACACTGTCAGAATGAAAAGTTCATTATGTGCTAGCATAAATGGAGCAGCCAGCCGAAGATAAAAAGCACATATAACAAAAGATCCCATATTATTGCAGAATAAAGGTAATTATTTAAAAAGCCAAATTGACAATCAGCTCAAGTTACGCCTTTAGGTGTAGCTCCACAAAGGAGCCTTCAGGCCCCTGGGTGATGCTGTGTAAGACATCATACAGAATCATTCATGGATAAGGCACAATTGTACCATAGTTTGCATCTTGTACAGTCAATGTACATAATAGGCATTGATTATTTTCAAAATCAGTGAAAAAATTAGATCCTCTTCATATATTTACAGATGGCATAATTTCGATTCTAAAATTAGATTACTACTTTTAAAACGTTAACCTTCACATTTGAATGAGAAGAAGAGCACCACAATCTCTCTCTCTCTCTCTCTGTGTGTGTGTGTGTGTGGAAACAACAAGCCACCATATTTCAATTAGATATCCATATAAAGCAGATCTATGTAAATTTTCCTTCCCCAAAAGGAAGATGTGAAATGGGATTCATCATGATAGACAAAGGCTGATAACAAACCAAGATACATCAATCACTAACCAACACTATCTTGGCTCTAAACACTACAAGGTGGGCTCTTCTTGAGTTCAGCTCTTCTAAATTTTGTAAGCTGAAGCTCGTCAAAACTTTTTTAGTTTCATGCAACCTGACTTGTCCCTTGAGACATTGTGCCTACTGATACATGAAGTGTTATACCTAATAGCTAGAATCTTCCACCTAGGGTGATGCACCCGCTTTGGAATCTTCTTGGACCTCAAATCCACCCTTGCTACCTGAGCGCTTTCCTACTAAAAGTGTTTCTAGACTATTGTCTTCCCCACCCCAAACTCGCACTTGCTCATGCACCAGCTTCTGATTCTGGCAACTGTCTTATAACCAACAATTGATTTTAATTTGCACAGATAGCAGATGTGGGTGCACTATAAGATTCTGTTCAATAGCTAAGCATGTGTGTTTAATGATATAGATTTCCCAAACTTGCCACACCTTAGTTTGAACTCGCCTTAATCATGACCCTAATTCAAGGCTCCAGCTTGGATTGTGAGCAGAATGTCTGATTATTAGAGCCTCAACCTAGGAACCTCGATCACAAGCAAGCTAAGATGTTTCTATCTCATTAATACACCTTCCAAGAAACCTTCTTGATGACTCAAAACTGAAACCTGGAATCATAATACAACTTCCCAACCATCCAATCCATTTCTCCAAAATCTTTATCATCCAAAACTAACTATTAGAACTCCCAATAATCCTGAGAACTAGCCTTCTAATTTCCATGTTGCATACTCGTTCATTCAAAGCAATGAGTAACTATAAAATAGTTACCCTTAATGAAAGAAATTCAATCTTTAAAAAGAAGAAACAGGAGAAAAGGAATAGAGAACTCACCCAGTAATACAAGTACAAGAATGGTCCAGAGGATGGTTTGAATAGGACGGCCATACTGGATTTGATACTGAGACCTTTGAAACTGTCTTTGCAGAGCTCCAAACCACCCATAGAGTTGTTTATCATAAGACTCATCACCATAACTACCAAGGAAGCTCTTATTTTTCTCATAGCATGCATCATTTCCCTATATGATGTACCAGAAAAAAAGATTGAACAAAGCCACCACAATCACAAAAGCAATTATAAATTTTAAATAAATGATTGTTGAGGAAACAATAATTAATGAGAAACTCCTCACCTGACTCAATCTATTGTTTCGTAATGGGATCAATTCTTCATCTTGATGTTGAACCCCACCTTTCCATTTCCTATATCCATTTTTAGACAAGTTCATCCTAGATGTTGATTCTAAAGCCTTTGTTAAGCAAGATAAGCTGGGTATCTTTATAGGGGGTAATTTGGACCGCTCGTCAAATGAAATCCTCAGTGCTTCCTCATCAGAAAACGAAATCTTCCATACCCCCATATCAGCATTAGCGCTTGCCGTCCTCCGGTGCCCTTGCACCTTCTTCTCCTCTCTTCCCCCCTTACCCAACACATATGAATGGCAAAAATTGTTCGGGCATTCAGCCTCTCCATTCATCCTCAGCTGATTGCCCCCTACCTTTAGCTCACCAAGAGATGGAACAGTCACCACTTTCTCTAGTTCTGGCAATGGACAGGACAAGAAAAGAGCGAGTTCATCCCGCTCTCCTTCGTCCAGTTGAACCCAGTCCATAGCCTTCCCCTCCTCATCTGTCAATTCCCTCAAAGAATTCTCCACCAGCAATATCTGATTCCCAATCGCCGCAACAAATTGGCTGTGCCGGGTCCTTGTGTCCTCCCCGGCCGAGCAAGCCTCATCGCTCGACCTAGCCGCCCGATCCAACTCCTCTAGCTGCAAATAGTACCCAACAACGATCAAAATCTCTCCTTGATCCATGACCATTACAAAAACCCCTAGAATAAATAAAATCCTAGTTTCAAAATTTCAACTTTCGAAGTCACCTGCCATTTTGCAGTGCCGAGGGCCGTGCGAAGCTCCCCGAGGAGCTCGCCGGAGACGTCTTCGCCATTTCCGGCGCCACTAGAAGCCGCTTTCCTCTCATAAATCCATCTTCTATACACGGATTCCATCCTAGAAGCAGGAAATCGAGAGGTGGGGACCTAAGATCCTTCGACACCTAGGATTAGAGTAACAGAAGGTGGAAAAAATACAGAAAAAATGGCACCTGTCAGCGGATTCCTGGACCTCCTCCGCGGCGGCGAAGAAGGGATCCTTCTCCCACCGATCGAAGCACGTAGCCATCCGGAAATCTCCCCCAAACCCAAAGAATAGAGGACTGGCTTTAGATCTCAGAAGAAATTTACAACCGCGACGCTCACCCTGGAGCTTGGTTTCTATGTTTTTATGATGGAAGGGGAAAGAAAGCGATCGGTTTCAGCTGGCCGTGGCGTTATTGGCCTATTGGGTCTGGCCATTTTCCCGAGAGAGAGAGAGAGGAGGAGCACGAGGAGGAGAGAGGTGACGAAAAGCTAGGTTGGTGGACCGGCGAGTGGCCCAGCGAAATATTAGGCTTCTCGCGGCATTTGCATGGTGGAGACAAGGGGATCGCCGTGCTATTTTTACCCGAATATGACCGGGAGATATTTGATTGAAATGGACGGTGGCAGAAGTTTTATCGAGGGCAGTCTAGGCTACTGTGATGCATAATTGCTAAGAATATAGTAGTTGTCGCATACAGTTTTTAGTAACCAGTGGAGTCCCATGGATGAATAATTATGATATATAATTATTTAAATTTTTAATAATAAATATTTTTTTAAAATATTTTTAATATTGTATTTATTTTATTAATTTATTATATATATTATATATTTATATTATTTTATAAAATAATATTTTATTATTATTATTATTATTATTTCTTTTGGATTTTTTTTTTTTTTTTGCATCTGCCGGTGCCGCTCCATTCTTCTGCCATCCCACCATAACTCTTCTCTCTTGATAAACATCGATCCTGATTGTATCTCCATCCCCTCTCTTATTCTAAAATCTTTTTCGTGCCCGTTGATGCCACCCCACTTCTTCTGCCATCCCATCATAGCTCTTTTTCTCCCTCGGCATTTCCCTCAGCAAATGTCGATCTTGATCACCCCCCATCCCCTCTCTTCTTATGATATCTTTGTCACGCCCTGAACCGAGCATCCTGATTGGACACGCAATGGCCGTATAAATCCTAAACTAATGTCCTAAAGAATATGTAAGGCCTATAAAATTACTTACAATCCAAACATCCCACGAATACTATCGATTTCAATTCATAATAAATAATTCTACATGAACAAATTTCATCCTTGTATAATTTACAAAACTTGATCATCTATCTGTCACTGATGGTGCTTTATCTAATCGATATTTTCAATTATGATTCCAACCATCACCAAATCTATGTATCCTATAACTCTAAAAAGAAAAAGAGAAGGAAGAGGGGTTGTGAGCTTTACAGCTCAGTAAGAATTATTGTACACCTATATCGATAATAATAATTTAAAATTTAAAAATATAGTAAAATATAAATTTTTATATCAAATGTACATATAACAGATCAAATAAATGTGTATCAGATATATCATGTGAAACCTTTTCATTCAATATTTAAATCATAACTTATCATATCTTCCTCTTATCATATATACTTTCATCTTTCTTAATCTTTTCTTTCTGATTTTGGACTAATCAAGATCATGCATCAATCTTAATTCATGGTTTCATCCATAATCCCATGCGTAAGCCCATGGGAATTGTCCCAAGCGTAAGCTCCTGGCGGACTATCTCAATCATGATCTAATCCATAATCCCACGTGTAAGCCCGTGGAGATTGTTCCAAGTATAAACTCTTATTGAGCTATCTAAATCATGATCTCACATATAATCCCACGCGTAAGCCCATGAGGACTATCCCAGGCATAAGCTCTTAGCGGACTATCAATATAATGAAGCTAGTCCAAACCATATCTTTTTATCCAATTATTACATGTTAAGTTCATCTTATCAAATTTAAATTTCATATTATGATCAAAATAATTATATCATATCTATATGCTCATACTATCAAT
Organism: Cocos nucifera; assembly: GCA_006176705.1. Lineage (NCBI taxonomy): Eukaryota > Viridiplantae > Streptophyta > Magnoliopsida > Arecales > Arecaceae > Cocos > Cocos nucifera. Next base: position 102,945 of record QRFJ01004350.1, on the reverse strand, counting down.
CATTAATATACATATGTGATAAATACTTATACTACAAATTATACCAAAAATAATAGTATCCCAATATGATAATCCATCAACATAAATTCAACAATGTAAAAAAGATAACAATACAAATTTAACAGTAAAAATATCATATACAATGGTGATCATGTACAAGAACTCTTACCTCTATTTGTAATAAGCGGAATTCTCAAGATTATAATTGGCTGTCAAAACTTTACTCGATATCCTCCTACCCAGTAATTTTTTTTTATATATTTAATTAAATTTTTAAAATAAATTAATTAGATTAATTTAAAATTCTACAATTCTCTATCGGGGTTAACCAAGGTCCATACTCTTTTTCCAAGATTTTTAGAGAGAGAAAATTCATGAAGAGAAAAAAATTTAGGAAAAAAAAGTAGAGAAAAAGTGGAGAGAGAAACTTGGAGAGAGAGAAGGTAGAGAGAAGAGTGGAGAGAGAGAGAGAAAACTCTTTCTTTTATTTTTTTCTCTTTTTTTTTCTTTTCTTGCTTTCTCTCTCTTTTTCTTTTCTAAAATTTAATAATTCCTAATAAAGAGAGAGAAAATAGGAGAGAGAAAGTAGAAAGAGAAAACAATAATTTCAAATAAAAACTCTGTCTCTTTTTTTTTTCTTTCTTTTTTATCCTTCTTTTTTCATAGCAAAATAGACATCCTCTGTTTCTCCTCTTCTCTTTCATAGAACGGGGGGTCAAAACCTCCCCCTTGTTCTTGGGCCAAGGCCTCTTCCTCCTCGTCAATGCCACCCACTGCCAGAGGGGCGGTCCCCGGTGGCGATGGCCACCATGCTCCAGCGATCGGTAGTGGCAACTAGTGGTAGAAAATAAGGAAAAGCAGATGGTGAAAATAGGAGAAAATTAAAAATAACCCATGCCCTTCTCTTTCCAAACAAAATCTGACAATAGCCGATTGGAAAAACTTTTCACGAACATATGCCTGGGATAGTCCCCACGGACTTACGTATAGAATTATGGGTTAGACCATGATTGAGATAGCTCGCACTTAGGGCTGAAAATGGGTCGAGCTGGGTCGGGCTTTGCCCCTGCTCGAGCCCGGCTCAAAATTATCATTCAAGCTTTGGGTTGGGCTTAGACCTCAAAATTTTATAAATTTTAAGGCTTCAGCCCGGTCCAAACCCAAGCCCGAGCCTAGCTCAAACCCAATCAGGCTGACCAGAATTAATTATTTGGGCCAAATATTGGGCTGGCCTGATTTCTTTCACTTATAAAAAAGAAAAAAAAAATTATTTATTATTTACTATCATAACCTATAGCAATTACATACCCAAACCATTTAATTTTCTATATCCTGCTCTACATTTGTTGGCTCTGTGTAAGCTTGGAGCATTGCATTTATTGGCTAAATTAATTTAAAGCTTTAACTTAGGAGTCTTAAGTCTTAAATTAAAGAAAAACGGGCTTGGTTAAATTCGGACCGAGCTTCAAGCTCAGACTTGGGCTAAAAGTTTCGAGCTCAACTTTAGTCTCGGGCTCAGGCTGGGCCTGGGCCAGGCCAAAGGTTTACCCAAGCCTAGCTTGAAAGAAAAATGGATTCTATTTCTAGACCCAAGCTTAGCTCGAATGGTTTCTAGCCGATTCCGAAGCCCGATCCGAAACTGGCCCGGCTCGAGCCCACTTCCAGCCCTACCCGCACTACAAGAAAAATAAATATTAGTGATGGTAAAATATTTTATCGCTAAAAATAACTTTTTTTAACCATAACACCGACTAAAAAATTTACCATCAGTAATAATATTAGCGACGGTAATATTAATATTAGCGATGGCAAACACCATCTCTAAAAACCTAAAAATTTAATAAAAGCATTTAAAAATAATAAAAATATTAATGATGGTATATTTTGATTATTAGCGATAAAAAAATTACTGTCGCTAATAACATGTTATAGCGATGGCTAAGTTAACTATTAGCGACAGCGCAAGCCACCGCTAAAATTATTAAATAATTTTGTAACATAAAATAGGTATTATCAATGATGATTTTGAATATTAGTGACTAAGAAATTATCATTGCTGATAATTTTTTTAAAAAATAACTTAAGGAGAAAAGATTATTTTAAAATTTTATTGATGATGGAATTAGCGACGGACATTAGCCATTACTAATAAAATAGGAATTAGTGATGAAATTAGCAATCGGATGTTTTTGATCGCTAATAATCCAAATCATGACTCAATCCAATTTAAATCCGATTTGGATCCGATTCGAATCCAATTCAAAATTTTGCTAAACCAAATTAAATTAGGCTTTGAATTCAAATTCCACTTAGATTATAAAATTTAATTAACTTCAAATTAGATCAAAATTAATTAAATTAAATCTAATTTAAATTAACTAAAAAAATTAGTTTTCAATTTAGATTCAATTCAAATTCAATTCGAAATCCTGTCAATCCTAATTCAATTGGACTTTTAATTCAAGTTCTACTTGGATAGTAAAATCTAATTAACTTTCAGTTAAGTCAAGTCTAATTAAATTCAATCTAATTTAAATCAATTAAAAGAAATTAGTTTTTTATTTGGATTCAATTCGAATTTAATTTGAAATTCTATCAATCCTAATTCAATTAGACTTTTAATTCAAGTCCTACGATAATAAAATCTAATTACCATTAAATTAAGTTATGTATAATTAAATTTATAAAGAATTTAAATTAGTTAGAAGAAACTAGTTTTTAATTTGGGTTTAATTCGAATCTAATTCGAAATCCTGTCAATCCTAATTCAATTAGACTTTTAATTCAAGTCCTACTTGGATAGTAAAACCTAATTACCTTCAAATTAAGTCAAGTCTAATTAAATTTAATCTAATTTAAATTAATTAAAAGAAAATAATTTTTAATTTGGATTCGATTCAAATCGAATTCAAATCAGATTCAAATCCAATTCGAAATTCTGTCAAACTTAATTCAATTAGGCTTTAAATCTAAATCCTACATAGATTATAAAGCCCAATTGATCTTAAATTAAGTCAAAATTAATTAAATTAAAGTTGATTTAAATTAATTAAAAAAAATAATTTTCAACTTGAGTTCAATTCAAATTTAATTCGAATTTGATTCAATTAGAAAACCTGTCAATCTTAATTCAATTAGACTTTAAAATTCAAACCTTACATGGATAGTAAAATCTAATTATCTTCATATTAAGTCAAGCCTAATTAAATTTATTTTGATTATAATCAATTAAAAAAAATAATTTTTAATTTAGGTTTGATCCAAATGTAATTGAAACTCGATTCGAATTCAATTCGAAATATCCTGTCTAACTTAATTCAATTAGAGTTTGAATCTAAGTTCTAATTAGATTATAAAATCTACTTATATTTAAATTAAGTTAAGTCTAATTAAATTTAATATGATTTAAATTAATTATAAAAATATAATTTTTAATTTAGATTCAATTCGAATCTAATTCAAATCCGATTCGAATCCAATTTGAAATCGTATCAAACTTAATTCAATTAAACTTTGAATCTAAGTTTTACTTGAAATATTAAAACCTAATTAGCATCAAATTAAGTTAAGCCAAATTAAATTAAATCTAATTTAAATTAATTAGAATTTGAAAAAATTTAATAAAATTAAATATTAATTTTTAACCATCCAAAAAATGACTTAAGAGGATTAAAAAATAATAAAAAAAATTTATTAGCAACAACTTTAGTGATGGCATGAGTACCGTTGCTAATAATATAAAAAATATTATTTTTGTTGTATGATTATTAGCGATGGAAAAACTATTATCGATAAAATCTACTGTCACTAATATTTTTTTATATATTAGCGATGGTAAATGGCCGCGCACCCTTGTTTTCCTCCACACCATCATCCATCGCTCCCTCATTTTTCTCCACCCCATCACCCACCGCATCCTCATTTTCTCGCCACCTCCCACCCTCCACCATTTTTATCCCCCACCGCCACTGCCCTCTCCCCCATCCTTCGATCCCCCCACCACCCCCTCTCTCTCTTGGTCAGTGGCCTTCCCCCGACTGCACTCGACTCACCTTCTCAAGCCTTCGATCATCTTCCGCCTTCTTGCACCCCCGATCATCTCAATCCCCAGCTACACCCGACCCTTCTCTCTGAGCTGCCTCATCCGCCTCTCTCCTTCCGATTGCCTCCTCCCGACCACCCCCTACATCCTTCCAAAGCCGTTGTTCCCCGGCCATCCTTCTCTCCCCCACAGTTCTATTCCTCTGCTACCCCCTCTCTCCTTTGGTTGGCCTCCCCCTGGCTGCATCTGGCCATCTTTCAAGTAACGACCACTCCTACCCCCCAAGCCCTCAACCGCCTCGATCCCTCAGAGCACCCACCACCTCCCCAAGCCACCTCAATCGGTCCTTCCCCCTTCGATCACCTCCTGCCTCTTTCCAGAACTCTACTAATCCTGCGTCCTCACCCCTGGCCATTCGATTCCCCCATCACCCTCCTCTTTCCCGCTCTCTGTTTCTCCCATTACCCCCTCTCTCCTCCGACTGCCTCCTGCCTCCTTCTCTGAATCCCTGATCACTCCCGCCTCTCCAAACCCTCGATCGTTGTTCCCCACCACCGTGCTCTCCCCCACTGTTCTATTTTTCCACCACCTACTCTCTCTCCAAGGCCGCCTCTTGCAACCTTCCTCGAACTCCCAACTGCCTCCTGCCTTTCCGAACTCCCGCCCTTTCGGTTCATCCACCACCCTCTCTTTCCCACTGCCGTCTCTCCTCGATTGTACCCGACCTGACTCCCCAAATCTTCGACTACCTCTCACCTTTTTGAGCCCCCGAGCGCAAGCTCCTGATCTTCGTAAGCTCTCATTCATGGTCGCATTTCTAAGCCTCAATCCCTGCTCGTCTGTGCCTCCTAGTGCCTCAATTCTTGCATGCCAATTTATGCCTCAGTCCTGTACAGTAGCCTTCTTCTATTGTGAGTATTAGTGATGGTATTAGCGATAGCTAATACCATCAATAAAACATATGTTTTATTTAAAATATATTAATTAAGAATAATTATATATTGAAAATTATTTTAAATATGTATTAATTTGTATGGGATTTGGGTTCTGGCAATGAGAGCACTTGAATTGAGAGAAGGTTCGGCTATAAACATGAGGTCGAGACGTGCCCTGCACACTCCGATCTTGGCATGCAGTATGCTTGAATCGAAAAAAGATTCGGACAGTATTGCAAACACCAACTTGAGACATGCCCTGCATGCTTTGATCTCAGCATGCAGAGTGCTCGAATCTAGGGAGGTTCGAGCTGCAAACACGAGGCTGAGACGTGTCCTGCACACTTCGATTTTGGCATGCAGCATGCTTGAATCGAGGGAAGCTTTGGGCAGCATTGCAAATACTGGCCCGAGACGTGCTCTGCATGCAAAGCGCTCAAACTGAGGGAGGTTCGAGCTAAAAACACGAGGCTGAGATGTGCCCTACGTGCTTTGGACTCGATATACAGTGTGCTCAAACTGAGGAAAGGTTCGGACAGCATTACAAATACTGACCTGACATGTGCCCTGCGTGCTTCGATCTTGACATGCAACGTGCTTGAACTGAGGGAAGGTTTGGGCCGCACTACAAACATGGGCTCGAGACATGCCCTGTACACTTTGGTCTCGACATGCAATGCACTCAAACCGAGGAAAGATTTATGCCACATTGCAAACACAAGCTCGAGACGTACCTTGCATGCTTCAGTCTCCACATGCAGAGCGCTCGAATCGAGGAAGGTTTGGGCTGCATTACAAATATGGGCCTGAGATGTAGATTTATGCCAAATTATAAGCATTGGTACTTATATGGGGATCGATTTGTAGTAGGCAATTGCAAGGGCTTTAGAGGCTATACTTATCCAAGACCTTACTGATGTGCAAGAGCTTAACAGTGATAGGCTCAAGCATATGATTAGCACAATTGATAGATTTAGTCTGGTTATTGATGGATGTCCATGTAGTAGTCTTTTAGATAACAACCACTATAGTCATGATGGATAGAGTTGTTATAGTTATAGTCATGCTTACCCTCTATAGGGTTGCTACCCTCTAAAGGCTAAGCAAGGCTATAACTATAACAATCTCTATAGTTTATCATGACTATGGCGGTTGCTATTTGAAAGGTTATTACATGGGCTTCCATCAATAACTAGATCAAATCCACCAAATGTACTAATCATATGCTCGAGCCGATCATCGATAAGCTCTTGCACATCAGTAAATGTATTGGACAAGTAGAGCTTTCCGTCTGTGCATATTATCTCCCACGTCTTTCTATGTAGGTACCAATGTTTGTAGTTTGGATTTGGAGTTTACCACATAACTAGACTATGCGAGCAAATAAATTTTATTTTTAAGTTATTATTTTATTTTTTAATAAAATTTATATTTTTGATTTGTAGCTCGAGGAGGCGGTCGGGGGCTTGGAGATTGAGGCTATGATGATTTCCTGTACGAGATGCACCTAAATGGAGGTGATGCATTTTATTCTTGTTGTTGTATGGTCAAGCTTGGATGGTCTGTTACATTGCAAATAATCGCTTGCAGTCATCTCACCATACTTTGGTGTAGAAGAACTTGCAATGTAGGGCAAGCTTGGATGGTCTGTTATATTGCAGACAACCACTTACAACCACCTTATAGTTAAAGGTGCAGAGGAACACACAATGCCTTATATTTTATTGACAAATTTGAGCCTTCTTCACATTTTTATATACTGAGATTATCATGTACTGCTAGATGAGATTCAGACAATGCTTAAATCAGGGGATCAGGAGACCAACACATTATCACATATTATTGAATGAGAATTATTTTTTTGCTGATACATTGCAAATGCTAACTAACAATCTTTGTTACACGTGAATTAAATTTTGATCGTCTTGTTATATTTTGATAGATATATATTTTACTTGAATTGATTTTTAGGTCATCTGCTTGCTTTGATTTTTATTTTTATTTTTAGATATTATACATCATTTCTTCTAGAGGTTGGAGCCGTTCTAGTAAAAAATAGAGCTCTCGAGGAGAGAGCGATCATGCGACTAGCTTGCATGTTTCTGCACATCTCATACCAGATGATAGGAGGTCACCAGTGATCCCATAGTCATATACAGTAGTGACCGACTCACAGACATAGAGTCATGATTGAGGATCCGTTCGGCTCGCGACAACTCCAACTCGATAGGAGGATAGATAGCTCATCCACGTTTAGAGTCGCTCGTAAGTACTACAACTTTAATTAATATATTTTTAATTTAGTAATTCTAGATTTAATATTTATTATTTAAAATCAATTTTATAGTATATTTAGAGAGTCTGGAGTATCTCATATGGTTACCAGCATCATCCGATGCTTGATGCTGGGGCTAGTGAACGAATTTTTTAACTAGCCATCTGGAGCATGTGATGCAGCCTGGGGAATATTTTTGATAAGTTAAAACTAGTTTAATTTATAAATTTTTGATATATTGATATTTTAATTACATATAAATACATACTTGCTTCTATCTTGCAGGACTACTACCGATTCGAGACTCCCTAGGAGGAGGAGGCTGGTCGTCAGATCTTCAAGGAGGTGGCCACATAGAGGCTCTGAGATGGCATCTATAGTCTTAGGCAGTCCACCATCCAGCACTCTAGTTCTTAGTTACTATCGGACTGAAGATTTTTCATGGATCACTAAATGCGGGTGGATATATGACAGGCGCTCTGTAGTCAGTGGAGTAGTGAGGAGTACTCCGATAGGCAGTAGAGAGTCCGACAGAATCGAACCATCCAACAGAATTTGATTAGATATATGGACGGCTTGGTCAGCACACATATTGTGGCCGACTGACTGGTAAGAAATCAATACCAAAACTCTTCACTAGAGTTGTAAAAACTCTTATGTGTATATTTTAATTAATTTAATTTTATTATTTACTTATTATAGATATGATAGCTAGATCATCTACCAGACCAGCTGCAGTTGTGGCAGGCCACACACCAGTCTAGGAGGATCGGTGACTACTTAGATTCTACATCGCAATGGATTGTGGTAAGAACTTCAAACTTTATTTACTAATTAAGTTATTATATGATCTAATTTTTTATTACAACTAATATATTTTTTAACTGTGTAGATGCGTTATACAACGTACATTGCTGATAGGTATGGCGATGATCCATCTTCTCAACCCCCCTTGACCTTGAGGGATGGCTCAGCGCCACCCGGGGGGTGAGTAGGAGTCGGGTCATAGGATTTAACCATAGCTTTGATCTTCTACCACCAAGATATCCTTCGACGTCCTCACAAACCTCAACGTTCCAGACTTGGAGTGATGCGTATGTAGAGGAGATCGTGTAGAGGCTTCTAAGCCAGCGACCTTAGAGCCTCTTGGATGCCATATGCAATACGATCGTAGAGCTTCTCTAGGATCCACAACTATGCGACCAACTAGGCTCATTATTTTAGCCTTCACATCAGATAATTATATTATTAAATTATTTTAATTATTTTAAGTTTTAATTTTTAGAAGCTTCATATATTTAGGTTTGAGTTTACGAAGGAGATTTAGGAACTAAAAATTCAATCTAACTATTTAATCGATGGACCGAAGATGTCTATAGCTCCGTATCATCGAATAAAATATGTAAAAATAATCTGTTCAAAAATCAAAAGAGTGTATCAAAAGATACACCTTCGTATGGAAAGATATACCTCCACATCAAAACTTACTAATAATATTTTATTTTTTTCATTATAGGATGCTGGGACATTCGGCTCTCATCCACCAGCTGCTGGAGAGCAGAAGGAGGAGAAGGCGCGCAATGATGAGGATCGAACTTGATTTTTTCTTTTGGATATATCATATTTTTTTGATATATTATTTTTGATACTAATTATTAAAAATATATATAATTTATATTTTTAATAAAATATAATTAGTTTTTTTATTTTTAATTATTAGATTATTTTTAAATTTTAATTATAATATATTTTATAAAATTAAAATAGATTTTAAAAATTATTATTAATTTTTTTAAAAAATAAATTAACTATTAGTGATGGTATTAGAGATGGAATCTGTCATCTCTAATAACTATTACTATGGCTTTAGAGACAAAGACCTCGTTGCTAATAATTCTTCAAATAATTTTTTTATTTGATTTAAAAATATAAAATTTTAATGATCACATTAGCGACAATATTTTTGGTCGCTAATAATTATTAGCAACAATATTACCATGACATTGCCATCGCTACTATTTTTTTAAAAAAATAATTTAAGTATTAAAAAATTATTAGAGAGAATTTTTTCATTACAAAATCCATCACTAATAATGTATTAATGACAGCAACGTTATTAGCGATGGTAGTGGGACTATTAATGATGGCAAATAGTTAGAATTCTTGTAGTGCCGTCAGGAGTTTATGCTTAAGACAACCTTCTCCATGGCTTTCTTTATCTCTCACCAAATGTCGATCTCGATTGTATTCCTATCCCCTCTATTTTTTTCATACCTTCTCCACACCCACTAGTGCCGCCCCCACCCTCTGTTGTCCCACCACCACTCTCCTTTTCTCTCGACAAATGCTAATCCCAATCATACCCCCGACGCTCCTGCAGATATCGCCGCCCCTAGCGCCACCACTGCCCCTTCTTTTTTCTCTCTTGCCTCATGCCCAGCCCCCTTTCTTGCCATCGCCAACATCTCCCATCCCGACCATCCTCCTTTCATTCGACCCCCTTCACGTGCTCTTGTATTTTGAATTCCACTCATGACGCTTCATGGCCTAATAAAAAGGCCAATCTTCAAATAAAATAATAAAATATAAATTATTTAATATAAAAAATAAATTAAATAAAAGAAAGAGAGAAGAGAGTCTCTATTCTTCTTTTTCTTTCTTTTTTCCTTTCCTTTTTTTTTCTTTTTTTTCTCCTTTTTTTCTTGCTCCTTTCTTTCTTTTCTTCTTCTTTCTTTCTTTTCTTTTCTTTTCTTCTTTCTCCTCTACTCCTCCTACGACAGTGCCACTTGGGAGCATAATGTCTCCTTCGCCGCCTCCCAACCAGCGAAAGTAGAGCCCGCTGGCCTCCTCCTTGACCGTGAACTTGGGTTTGGATTGGAGCGAGGCGACGAGCCTGGCCTTGACCAGCTTGGCCATGGATGGGCCGAGCAGGATGGACTAGAAGCCCCCCATGTGTGCCCGCCACTTGCCAAAGACCTCGCTGTTAGAATTTTCTTTAATTATAGGCTACCATTAACTAATTATTTATTTTATTTTATTAAAAATAGGCTAATTATGTGATCCAAATTAATAGACAAGTATGTAAGCCTAATGTTGTTTATGATCCTTTCGTTTTGGGCTAGAAGCACCTTATTTTAGGTTGGTGTGGTTAGGATGGCATAGTGTAGATTTTGGCCTAACATGAGCTCATGATGGATGGACCTATTAGAATTTTATTTTATATGGCTAGATCTTCTCTTTACTTTCTATATATACCTGAGATTAGTTTTCAGACTTGTCCCATCGAATAGCCACCTATTGAGAAAAAGCTAGTAGAGAATGATCTGATTCTTGATGTTCGTCTGAGCATCCGCTGCTACTGTTCTTGGTAAATCAATGGCGAACATAGGTACGCATTTATCTTTTGTATTCTAATCTTCTGCATAGATTCATAAAAATTATCTACATGTAGTATCAGAGCTGTATTATAGAAGATTAGAATCAAAATTTTGCTAAAGCAAAAGAGATGATGGATCTTTTGAGACCGTGCCCTCCCCTCTCCTTCTCCTTGTCGGCCGGATCTCTCTCTGACTGGATCAAGGTTCGGCGATCACGTGAGGATCTATGGATCCGATCATAATCCAAATAAAAAAAAGAAAAAAGAGAGAGGGAGAGATGGATCCCGTCCCTCTTTTCTCCTTCTTGCCGCAAGCATGGCGGGACCTAGGTCGGCATCCACCGGCTCCATCTTGTCACTGCCATGGCGGGACCAAGGTCAGCGAACAATGGGTCCGAGTCGGTGGCCACAGACAGATCCCATTCGGATCTAGATCAAAAAAAGGGGGAGAGGAGGAAGCTAGTGGTTCTGCCACCATGCATCCCTCCTCTCTTACAGCAGCCACTGGTGGCTGTCTGGGCAGGCGGCGATGGGAGAAGGCACCGAACGCAGGTCGTTCCACCTAATTTTCATGGGATTTCAAAAAAAAATGGGACCACGAAGGGGCGGCGGTTCAAGTCACCGCACCCTTCTTCCTCTTCATGCCATGGCCGACTGCGGGCCCCTTTCCAGCTGCTGGTGATGGCCGTCGGATTGGATTTGAGGCAGAGAGGAGGCGCCGGTGAGCCCTCCTTTCTGCTGCCCAAAATCCAAAACATTAAAAAAAAATTTGAAGCCCACCATGAGGGAGTAGAAGATCCAAACGGGTTTCAAGTTTTGGGTTTGGACCCAAAATGCAAACCTGATTTGGTGTTTAAGCCATTATGTTGTAGTTTTGCATTTTAGTCCCTGCAATTATAAAATTTAAATTTAGTCCAAAAAATTATAGTTAAGTCCCTATTATTATAAAAAAATTATAGTTTAGATCCAACAAAATTATATTTTAGTCCTTATAATTATACTTTATTGTATAAAACCTCTATTTTATAATTAAGCCCTTGTTGAAGGTTATTATTTTATATTAGTCCTTCAAAATTTTAATTTGCTTTTTGATAAATTTATTTTTGATAATGCTCTTCAAAAAATTAATATTTGATATTAATTTTGACATAATATATCTTTTGAACTGTATAAACATATTACTGTAGCTTATGGAATGTGATATTATATTATATTATGATCAGTGGGATGCATGTTGTTATGTATCCCATACTGAACTTGATCATTTTAGGTATTTATTTTTCTGTATGGATAATTTTATAGATTAGTATGAATATTTATCATCAAAATAATTTATTTATATTAGTTTATAAATTTTTTTATCATTAGAGAGATATTTTCTAGTTATGATATACAATTATCTGTCCAAAGAAAGTTATTATGTATTTTAACTAGAAATTATGTGGATCATTATGTTGTTAGAATTTTCTAACTTTCGAAATCTATCTACCTAAAGGGGATAGATTTTTGAATGTTAGGATATTTCTTTTGTGGCCTCGTGTAAAGAGCTCTTGTGCATATTGCATGTTCTATCCAAAGAAAAATATGTGATATAGTATTTAGACTCTTATTTATGATTTATGTCGCTATATGACTATGTTATTTATGAATGCCCATTATCTAATATTTTATATTTTTATTATTTATTTGTACAGTCTCATTTGATGTTAACAATAACAATGTCATTGTTGAAGTCTTGATCGGGTTAAATTATAAGAGATGAAAATAAGATATGGAATTTGCTCTAGAAATTGTTGACATTGATCTGACATTACATAAGAATAAACCTGATGATCTTAATGATCAGAGCACACTGAAATAGAAAGATTATTTTGCTAAGTGGGAAAAGTCTAACATACTTAGCTTAATTGCTATTAAAAGATCAATTTTTGAGCATCTTCTGAGTGGTCTGCCAGAGATCAATAGTATTTAAAAACTATTTGATGTTATAGGATAGAGATATCTTGTATCTAAAAATACTAAGTCTGGATGTCTGATGAAAGAATTGACGACCATGAGATTTGACAATGTTGGGGATGTCAGAAAATATATTCTAAAAATGGTTCATCTTCAAACTAAACTTAAGAATTTGAAAATTGGACTGCCTAACTTTTTTCTAGTGCCTCATGTTTTGAATTCCTTACCTGCTGAATTCTTCCAGATCAAAACTGCTTATAATACTTTGAATGAAATCTAGAGTATTAATGAGTTGATCACTAAATGTATTGCTGAGGAAGAGAAACTAAAGTAAAAAAAGAGTAAGATTGTCCTTCTTTTCTTTCAACCAAAATCCTATTCTAGTAAAGATTTCATGAAGAAGAAAAAGAATAAATTTGCTGCTTCTAAACAGTCTCAGGATGCTAGAGAATAGGGTAACAACCTTGGTCAGAATCATTCTATTGGAGATCCTAAAGCTGCTATTGAAAAAGATGTCAAATATTTTTACTGTAATAAGAAAGGCCACATAAGAAATCAGTGCTACAACTTCAAGTTCTGGTTAGAAAAGAAACAAAAATAAGAAGGTAAGCCCTAGCTCTTGTTTGCTATGAGTCAAATATAGTCGATATTCCTATTGATTCTTGGTAGATAGATAGCAGTGCCATAACTCATGTTATCATTTTTTTGCAGGAATTCATAAATAAGAGAAAACTAAGCCTGAAAGAGATCAAGCTGAAAGTAGAAAATAATCTTGAAGTTGAAGTAGAATACATAGGACTTGTCAAATTATCTTTAAAGTCTGATTTTAAAATTTTTTAGAAAATATCTTTTATGAATCTTTTTTTAGAAGAAATTTGATTTCTATTTTCTCTTTGGATAAGATTGATTTTGATTTTGGTTTTCATGATAAAAAATTAATTTGATATTTAATTCTCAAATTATTGGTTATGGCATTTTGAGTGATGAATTATATAAATTATATTTATGTTATGATAATTTCTATGCTTTTTTGAATATTAAGAATATGATTGCAAAATATTCTAGAATTAAAGAAAGATCATCTATATTATGGCACAAGTACTTAGGATACATATCTAAGAAAAAAATTGATAGATTGATTAAAGATGACATCTTGTCTATCTTAGATTTTGGAGATATGGAGACTTGCATTGACTGTATTAGGGATAAATTGACTAAGACTAAAAAAAAAGGATAACTCATAGTTCTGGCCTTCTAGAGATAATTTATACTGATATTAGTAGATCTTATTTTTTTATAATTTATAGTAATAAATATTTTATCATATTTATTGATGATTTTTCTCGATATGGTTATCTTTATTTGACTAAAGAAAGTCTGATGTATGCTTAGATTTGCACTAGACCTGATATTGCCTTCATAATAGAAGTTTTTGATAGATATCTATCAAATCTATATCTTCAATATTGAATTGCTACAAAGAGAGTAATGAGATATTTATAAAAAATCAAGGACTATATATTTGTGTATAGAATAACTGATGATCTATAGTTATTGGGATATTCAAATTCAGATTTTGCTAAATGTTCTGATGATTTAAAATCAACCTCATAAAATATATTTATACTAACTGGAGATGTAGTATCTTGGAGGAGTGTTAAGTAGACCATGATAGCTTCTTCTACTATGCAAGCTGAGTTTATAGCCTATTATGAAGTTGTTACTCAAGCTGTTTGGCTAAGAAATTTTATTGCAAAACTTTAGATTGTTGATTCTGTTTGCCGACCACTGATAATCTATTATGATAATAGTGCTGTTGTATTCTTCATAAAGAATAATAAATGTTTCAGTAGATCTAAATATTTAGAGTTGAAGTACCTGACAGTAAGAGATCTTGTAAAAAAAAAGACATAACTATTGAATACATAGATATAGAGTCAATGTTGGCTAATCCCTTGACTAAAGGTTTGAGGTCCATATGCTTTATAAGGCATGTTGAAAATATAAGCATACTGAGTTCTTTTGATGTACTTCGTTAGTAGAAGTGACTTTATATTTATACTCTATTATTATTTTATTATTATGGATCTTTTACATTTCATGCACTTTTGATGTACATTATTGGCATGATAAATTAATGGTATATTTATTTTAATTTTTTTATTTATGTGTACATATTTATTTTTAGTATACTTTGGAGATATCTCTTGTTTATGTATCTATTATATGAAATATGAGATCAGGTGTCGAGTCTCAAATATGTTATGCTGTCTCGTCATTGATACCATAAGTATGTGAGGTAGAATAACTTATTATTGAAGCTATTAAAATTTCTCTTACTTGTTTTATATTTAAGCATGTTGAAAAGAAATTGAAAGACTGATAATAAAAATAGCATATATTTGGATCACTTTTGGATGCTATTTTTCTGCTACACAACCACATCAAGACTCATGCCAATAGTGTTAGTTATATTTATAACTATGAATAAGTCTTATATCAAATAAAGGATGCAATGACTTTCATGATTCGACATGATTAATATTATTGGATCGAGTTAATTCTAAAGTATTATCTATAGATCATATATTTCTCAAAATCATGATCACATATTATATTTTCTATTATTTAGCCCAAGAGTTATTTTTAAAAGCAAAATATTTTTTTTTTAATTTTAAAATCTTAATTAACATTGCCCAAGTGGGAGAATGTTAGAATTTTCTCTAATTATGGGCTGTATTAATTAATTAATTATTTTATTTTATTATAAATGGGCTAATTATGTGATCCAGTTAATAGATATGTATGTAAGCCTAATGTTGCTTGTGATCCTTTTATTTTGGGCTAGAAGCACCTTATTTTGGGTTGGTATGGTTAGGACGGCATAGTATAGACTTTGGCCCAACATGAGCTCATGATGGGTGGGCCTGTTAGAATTTTATTTTATATGGCTAGGTCTCCTCTCCACTTTCTATATATATTATGAGATTAGTTCTCAGACTTGTCCCATCGAATAACTATCTGTTGAGAGAAAGCTGATAGAGAAGGATCTAATTCTTGGTGTTCATCTGAGTGTCCGCTGCTACTGTTCTTGGTAAATTAATGATGAACATAGGTACGTATCTATCTTTTATGTTCTAATCTTCTGCATATATTAATGAGAATTATCTACACTCACAGTGCTCGACCTGGTCCGCATCCTCCCAAGCCACCGAGTTGGCACCTTCTTGGCGAGGCACGCCTCCACCAGCTCCCACTTCCCACTCTCCCGCCCAATCGATGCCTCAAGCGACTTCGACTATGCCCCATAGTACTCGCACGCCTCTGCGAACTGCATCATGAATGGCACCATGTTGCCGTTCATGTCCTGTTCCACTTGCACCACCACCCACGGCCCTAGGGACATCACCCAATGGAGGAGCTTGTCACGGGGGTTTGCCAGGGTGATGCTCTCATCTGCCACCCATAAGAGCATGAATGCCAGGTTCACTGCCAGGGCCTCTCTAGGCTTGCACCCCAATGCCCCCTCATCCAGCTCTGCCACTCATTGGCACACGATGTTGAATCGAAGCCCCACCCCAGACCGCTATGCTAGTTTTGCCAGCAGGTCACCAACCATCCTTAGCCCGTCATTGCCATTATTAGAGTTAAACGATGAGGTCAGGTCGGCGATGGCGGTGATCTTGATGAAGGATGGCATCGCAGAGGGATGATAGCAGTGGCGCTCACCGAGGGCGTGGATGAGGGAGACGTACTGGCTCCCCTGCTCGAGGTCGAAGTCGAGGATGTGGATCCTAGGATAATCCATCGTGGCTCCCCTACCCGAGGTCAAAGTCGAGGATGTGGATCCTGGGGTAATCCCTTGTGGCTTGGAGGATGGTGAGATTGGCGGCAAAAAAGGCATGCTTGAAGTAGGGGGAGAGCTCGTAGAGCATTTGAGTGGCCGCCAGGTGCTCGATGCTGCAAAGCTCGGCGAATGGATGATGAAGCACCACGGACGATGATGGCTGCTCTATCTGCGAGTACAGCATGGCCACCATCATCATCGTGAGCCGCTATTTGGGATCGCCATGGGGGTTCGCTGCCCGCTTTAGCATAGAGAGATTCGCGGTCATAGCCTCCAGATTCCTATCTAGCCATGGTATCGAAGAACATCTGCCATGAGCGCATGGTCGAGGGAGAGGAGCAGGAGGCGGAGGAGGACTCAGTGGAGGAGGAGGATGTGGTCGGTGAAGGGGATAGTGGGTTTTGGGACCACCAACATGGTTGGGGGTGGCAAGGAGATGAGCCTGGGAGATTTAGTGCGGCCAAAATAGTTGGTTTCATATGGCACAACAAAAGTCATTTGAGAAGTTGAGTTGGCAATACTACAATACTCTATAGAATATTGTTATATATATATATATCTATATGATTTATTATAGAAATGGGAGATGTAGTGCCTTCACATCAAACCATCAGATTGCTAATTATCACATATTTAGGATGGCTGGTAGATTGCTCGTTGTGACAAATTTATAGTAGTGGTTGTTGAAAGCAAATCAATTATCTTATAGTATAGAGATTGTTGAATCATCTAATTGTTTGCATGATTCATGTGATAATTAACATAATGCATATTAGATTTACATATTGTTTAGCAACTTGGGTTGAAGTTTTTTTTTTTTTTTTTTTTATATTTAAAAAAATAGTTGTAGCACCACTAGATGCGGAGTCCCTTTTTTATCTATTGCATAACCGAAAATTAAGCCCATGTGTCTAATAGCAAGAGTTGATAAACTTAACAACTCGGCCGATGCCATCTTCTTGGGCTGGTTCATGATCCTTGCATGATTGCTTCTTCCTAGTTCATAGGTTGATGATAAACATCTACGAATACAACAGAAAGAATAACAATCATCTCCAATATAGTTTGTTTTTTATACCTCATAATATTGTTTTACTCCCATTTTAGTATCTTTGCTTTGGTAGGCTAATATTAGAAATTGAATTGAACACACTTTACCCTATAATAATATTTTTTTTAAAAAAAAGACATGACCACATTTTGTACCAGGATTCTATCTTTCACATGATAGGAGGATTCACCTCCCTTCATGTGAATTCATCATTGTAGATTTACTCAAGATTGTATCATGCTGAATGGTGGATTCATGTAAAGGAAGGTGAGTTCTTTTATGCCAAAGATACAACCCCGATCCCTCCCCCTTTCGTTACCTCTCCCTCTTGCTTGGTTGCCACTATTATCATCTGCTCCAACCTCAAAGTTAGGGGAATGCCCTAATTATGTTGAAGTAAAGAGATGAGGATCGGCCATGTTGGGTTAAAGTTCAAGTAATTGGATAGCCATCTCAAGTCTAGTTAGGTGATGGGTAGGGTCAAGTTGTGGGTTAAATCAGGTCAAACTTCATCCTTTAACAAATCTACTCTGAGATGCTTATTAGCTACATACCATCTGGGTTGGAGACCTAGTAAGTGGCAATAGAGGAGGAGAGGGAGTAGTGGTAGTTTTGGATTTTTATCTATGAGCCTCCCAATTGTACTCCTTTTATTATAATTATAGTAGTTGTCGCATATATTTTTATACTAATATATTATAAAGAAGATTTATTATAGAAATAGGAGAGGTAGCTCCTTCACATCAAACCATCAGATTGCTAATTATCATGTATTTAGGATGGCTGGTAGATTGGTCGTTGTCACAAATTTATAATAGTGGTTGCTAAAAGCAAATAAGTTATCTTATAGTGTAGAGATTGTTGAATCATCTTATTTGCATGATTCATATGATAATTAACATAATGCATATTAGATTTACATATTGTTCAGCAACTTGGGTTGAAGTTTTCTTTTTTTATATTTAAAAAAATAGTTGTAGCACCACTAGATGTGGAGTCCCTTTTTTTATCTATTGCATAACTGAAAATTAAGCCCATGTGTCTAATAGCAAGAGTTGATAAAATTAACTTGGCTGATGCCATCTTCTTGTGCTAGTTCAGGATCCTTGCATGATTGTTTCTTCCTAGTTCATGGGTTGATGAGAAACATCTGCAAATACAATAGAAAGAATAACATTCTTCTCTTATATAGTTTGTTTTTTATATCTCATAATATCCTTTTACTCCCATTTTAATATCTTTGCTTTGGTAGACTAAGAATAGAAATTAATTTGAACACACTTTATCCTAAAAAAAAAAGACACGACCACATTTTGTACTAAGATTGAAATATACAAAACATCCTCCCTCCCCCCCTCCTCAAGTTAGGGTTGTATCTTTCGCATGATAGGAGGATTCACCTTCCTTCATGTGAATCCACCATTGTAGATCCCCTCCCTTCACTACCTCTCCCTCTTGCTTGGTTGCCATAATTATCATCCGTGCCAACCTTAAGTTAGGGCAATGTCCTAATCGTACTGAAGTAAAGAGATGAGGATAGGCCATGTTAGGTTAAAGTTCAAGTAATTGGGTATCCATCTCAAGTCTAGTTAGGTGATGGATAGGGTCAAGTTGTGGGTTAAGTTAGGTTAAACTCCATCCTTTGACAAGTCTACTCTGAGATGCTTATTAGCTATATACCATATGGGCTGGAGACCTTATCAGTGGTAATGGAGGAGGAGAGGAGGGAGTAGTGGTAGTTTTGGATTTCTATCTATGAGCCTCCTAAGTGTACTCCTCTCATCCGATGCATCCATAATGTCTTAAACCCTGTCCTCCATGATTTTGCTTATTGCCACTTTTGCCATCTTTTCTACATCACCTCTTCCTATGACATTCCATATCATCCAATCTCTTTAGATCTCTTTAGTCCACCTCCTTGCTCTATAGCACCACCATGCCACATCCACTCCCCCTACTACTCTCCCTTTCCATCCACACTTTTGATCCTATCCTTAAGCTCTAGTTTCTCCCTCTACTTTCATACCTTTCGTCCTCTTTCTCATCACTACTTTGTCCTTCTTCCTCTCTTTTAGGGTCAATATCTTTACCATCATCATCATTGTTCCTATAGCTATTGTGGACTGCTCCAGCAATCTTGTAAACTTAGAGTCTCTTGTTCTTTGCAACCCACTCGTGCCTCTATCACCTGTATCCACTACTTCTCCAATGACATCCATACTTACATTCTGAATGGAAGATAATATTATAGTTACAATAGATAACTAAAAGCAAAGAAAGAGGAGAAGGGATTAAGTGAAGTGAAACTAATTAGGTGAACTTAAAAATATGTATATTTTTTTAGGATTTGGACAAAAGAAAATTTAGCCAAAGATCATGTGAGGACTAGACTTGAAACCAAGTCATTGATACTAGCTATTAGTTAAACAACTATATCAATTAGTACCTTTCAAACAATTGAATTTTACTTTTCTTATATATATATGAGGTAGATTGGGCTCCAATCAACCGAATCCCAGTCCACATCCAGTCAGATCTCCGATCATTTGATCAGCATACATTTTTGAAAATAGGTGCCTGAAAAGACATGCATGCAAGTCTGAAAAAAGGCATGCGTCTGTGTCTGAAAAAATTCAGAAAAAAATAGACCTACTGAAAAAAAATCTGTAAAAAAAAATGCTCCCTGAGAAAAAAACTATAAAAAAAATGCTGCTCGAAAAAGAACCTATAAAAAAAATGCCACCTAGAAAAAAAAGAAGGCGCCTATCAGACGCCTGTCGGCGCCATTTTTTTTCTTTCTCTTTTTTAGTGCAGGGCTTTTTTTCTGATTTTTTTTAGTTTTTTTTCATTTTTTTCTGGCTTAGAGGCACGTGAAGGCGGTTTCAGGCGCCTCTAGGTCTTGAAAAAATGATTGAAAAAAAGAGGCACCTTTTGGTTTATTTTTTTTCAGGCGATGCTTTTTCAGCCCTATAGAAATAAAAATTTTTTTTTTGCCTAAAGGCGCCTTTAGACGCCCTGAAGACGACTTTAGGATGCCCGTAGGTGCCTTTTTTTTTAGACGTAGGCACCAAGTGCTTTATGTTTTATTTTGAAGGCATGCCTTTTTAGGTATTTTTTTTAGCATAGAGATGCGTGCTGATCCAACAGTCAGAGAATCGATTGGATATGGACTGAGCTCCAATCGATCGAAGCCTAGTCTACCTCTCTCTCTCTCTATTGTCCAACTAGAATGTGAGATCCAATAGCCACAGCCAATAGTAATCTGGTTCCATAATAGCCCAGCTTGTTTCCTATTTGATTAGAAACAATTGAGCCACACCCATCCATGTAAAATGAAATCCCCGTCCATTTAAGATGAAGTTGGGTGAGCCCAATGACTTAACATGAAGTTAGTATTTTAAGGATTTATAAGTAATTGGTAGCTCAATAAAAAAATATGGGTAATTTATTTCAAATGTGACAACTTTATATGGAGTTTATAACTTTGGAATTTATAATTAGTTTATAATTCAAGAAGGGATTTCTAATCTTACCAAATGTTCACGTTGAAGATAAAGTTGGCCACTGAAATTGACTTTACAAAGAGTTTTATAAGATTAAGATTTATAATTAATTTAAGATTTATAAATTTTTGCCTCAATAATTTCATGCAAAGTTGATTTTAAAGGTTTAAGTTCTTTAGATTGAGTTTGGTAGAGGGGTAAGGTGTTTCCAAAGGTACATCAAAATAAGCCTATTCTAATAATTGCAAAGAGCAAAAGAGAGAAAATAATTCTATTCCACCATTTTGATGGAATAGAGTTGTCCCGCATGATATGTCTCATAACCAACCATAGCCTACGTGATAGATCGTCCAATAAAAGCTCGTCTTGAAGCTCCAACCATCCATTAAAAGTTTGCTACATGACTAACCTTAGAGGTGCATCCTTCAAGTTTCAAACTTTCCTCCAAACTGATCACAATTCAGCCTTAAATGTGAATAGTTTTCATAACCATGTTACCAATGAGCGAGATGTGTGGGCTAAACATCCTGCATGATTTATTACCAAAAAATAGCCAATCTATATGCTCAATTATCTCAGCAACACATGCCAACCCTTGTCTATATAAACAACTCTCAATAATCCTCCAAGTATGTGCTCTTGAGCCATAAAAGTGCTCCTTTATTCCCTTATACCACTATTCTTTTGCTCCCACAATATCTCTGTTGTTTGTTGTTTTTTGAGAGTTAGTTTAACTTAGACGTTGGAGGGTTTTTTTCTGGATACACTTCGATAAGATAACTTCCTTATTTTTGTTGTTTCAAATTGGGTCCCATGTTAGAACAGCAGCCTGATCAAGATCTCTACCATTCATCACCATTTTGATGACGATCTATGTTAGGACTATCACCACCCAAGAGCAACAGCCACTAGACTACTATTGTAGAGATGAGCAACGACCCCTAGCTAGCCTTCTCAATTTGGATGGTAGATAGGCCGAGCACTCTAGTAGCTGAATCAACTCGAAGCCTTGTTTGAGTTGATTCCCACTGGCAACACCGCATAACAGTTTATCCCCTTTATTATTTTACTTTTGTTAATTCTTAAACACACTAAAAATTGAGAAGGTAATATCATCGTTGCAATAAAATTCAAATTATGGCATAAACTTTCATTTATTTATTCCCTACACCTTATCCCTCCAACCAAATTCCAAAACAAGATTATCCTATAGGATGACCTGTTTCTTTTAATACCTCCAAAACTTATCCTTCTCTATGGAGGGCAGCCTTTTTAAGCCAAAGCATTCTAAATTAATTTCTAACAAGGTTCCAATGGATAATGGGCTTTGCCATGGTGATTGTTTTGAGTATCACCTTTGCTTGAATGCCTACATTGAGGATGAGGTCAAAGACCTCCTAGAGGGCATGCTACATTGTAAGGTTATTGGCAGAAAGGTTAGAGGGTGTGCGATGGCCACCACTTGGGGGAGATATCAGCTTCTCCCTCCATTTGGAGAGGTGGTCTCTGGTCTCAACTTTGAGAAGGACACAAATCTATAGATGATGGATCACAGAGATAGAGACGAGGTTGCATATGGGATGATACGTTTGTGGATGTACCCAAGTCAGCCAGGCATCTTCGAGTTATGGGATGTGATGAACTTCCCAATGGACTCGATAGGAGGCAGCCTGGAAATCCCACTTGAAGCAACACAATGTACATAGTTGATCATAATGAACATATCCAAAGAAGTAATTTATGTTTTCCCAAGCCTTGGCTGTATTTTGCTTTAGGCAATAGAGTACATTAATTTCTCTACCCATAGTCCTTTGTTATATGTTCTAATGACATGGATTTTGGGCTAAATGCGCATTGCATTCTCACCATCCATGGATGACCCTTGCTTCTTGCCCACTACCCTCTTATCATGTTGGCAAACATAGATGGGAAAGAGAGATAGAAGAAGAGATGAAGATGGAGATTTCAGAGGAAGAAGTAATTGATTTCTTCTAGGACCTACAGGATCCTTTTATTAATCTTCAGGATCTCGATTTAGGAATTATACAACTATATTTTCCTCAAATTACAATCATATTTTTCTCTAATTAGAATATTATATTTTTAATTAGAGGGATCTACAGCTCATTTCAACACTCCCCCTCAAGATGAGTTGTAGATATCATAAAGACCCATCTTGTCACGAATAAATGAAAAAGACTACAAACTAAGATCTTTGGTCAAAATGTCTGCTAGTTGACTAACATATCGCACATAAGGCATACAAATAATTCTAGCATTAAGCCTTTTTTTAATAAAATATCGATCGATCTCGATGTATTTCATTCGATCATGCTGAACTGAATTATTAGTAATATTGACCGCTGTCTTGTTATCACAATACAGCATAAGGGATGATGCTGATAAAGATCTAGATCCAATAACAAGATCCATAATTATAAAATTTTATACACACACACCATGTGCCATTGGTCGATACTCTACCTCTGCAGTAGATCAAGCAACCATATTCTATTTCTTGCTTCGCCAAGTAACTAGGTTACCTCTAACAAAAGTACAACAACCTGAAGTAGAGCGACGGTCAATAAGTGACTCAGCCTAGTCAGCATTTGTATAACACTCCACCTGTAGGTTGCCATGACAAGAATAAAGTAAATCATGGCCAGGATAGCTTTTAAGATATCAAAGTATCTGTGTCATAGCATCCATATGAATTGAATATGGGTTGTGTATAAACTGACTTACCACACTAACGGCGAATGCAATATCAGGCTGTGTATGAGATAGATAAATCAAATGCCCTACCAACCATAGATAATATTTTCGATCAATAGGAACACTGGCATTGACTACTAGTTGATGATTTTGCTCAATAAGAGTGGCAATAGATCGACATCCCAATATATCGATTTGTGTAAAAAGATCTAGAATATATTTTCTTTGGAAGAGATTTTTTTTTTGAAGAATGAGCAACCTTTATCCTAAGAAAATATCGAAGATGTCCAAGATCTTTTACCTTAAATGTCTGTGCCAGCTGAGCCTTCAAATTATCTATCTCCTCAGAATCATCTTCTATAATCACAATATTATCAACATAGATAATCAAAACAACAATCTTACCCCCGTTATGCCAAAAGAAGAGTGTATGATCTATATTATTCTATTTATAACCCATCTGAATGATTGCTCACCAGAAATAATCGAGCCAAGCATGAAGTGACTTCTTCATACCATAAAAAGATCGTAACCAACATACTTTGTCCATTATTTAAGCAGTAGTAAATTTTGGTGGAATATCCATATATACCTCCTCCTGAAGTTCTCCATGAAGAAAAGCATTCTTTACATCAAGTTGGAACAGATTCCATTTAAAGTTAGCAGCACATAATATAAGGATTCTGACAGAGTTCATTTTTGCAATGGATGCAAAAATTTTATCATAATCGATGCCATAAGTCTGTGTATACTCTTTTGCTACCAAATGAGCTTTGTAACATTCAATAGTATCCTTAAGTATTTGCTTAACTGTAAAAATCTATTTACATCTCACATTTTGTTTACCAGCTAGTAAAGATACAAGTTTTCATGTATTATTTTTTTTCTAGTGCTCGCATCTCCTCAAGCATGGTGGCTTTCCACTTGGGGTCTTCCTCAGCAACCTTCCAATTCTTGGGTATGGAGATAGAGGATAGAGAAGCTATAAAACTCTAATAAGATGGGGAGAGAGATTCATAGGATACAAAGTTAGTGATGTCATGTTTGTACCCCGCTCCATTCTTAAGTCGAGCGAAAATATCAGCATGAGAGTAGGCTTATGTAAAGTAATAAAAATATTCAGATCATTATTATCTAATATAAAATGACTGGAAGGCATAGAAAAATTATCATTTATCCTAGAAGGGGATGTAGAAGATGAAGCCATTGGGATACGAGAGGAAGACCTAGAGACTGGAGAATGCATAATAGGCTCTAAGAGAGGAGATGAAATAGGTGAAACTAAAGTAACAGACTATGACAGAGACTCAGACACTTCTTCTTGAGTCTCAGAATCAGCATTAATAGAAATAAACTCTTTTTGAGTATCAGAACCACCATCTATAGTAGTGGACTGCCAACATCCACAGCAATAGGACCCCCTCTAGAGAACTATCCCTCTCGACCAGTTCCAGAGGTGACGGAAGAGGAAGAGAACATAGAAGATATATAGAATAGCTTAGACTCCTAAAATGTTACATCTATGCTGATAAGCAACTTTCGCTCAGTTGAAAACCAACATTTGTATCCTTTCTAAGTGAAAGAATAGCCTACAAAAATGTACTTGAGAGCATGGGCATCAAGCTTGCCAACCGAAGGTCGATGATCCCGAACAAAACAAACACAACCAAATACCTTGGAGGGAACTATGAAAGAATTAGTTTCCTGCAAGCATTCAAGATGTATCTTATAGTCCAAAGTTCGAAGTGGCATTCAGTTAATCGATACACTATAGTTAACACTATTTCTTCCTATAAGAACTTAGGAATATTCATAGAAAACATCAAACATCTTGTCACTTCAAACAAGTGCCTATTCTTTCTTTCAATAACTCCATTTTGAGCCAGCATGTTAACATAGGTCGTTTGATATATAATATTATTATATGTATACTCAAATTCTTTATTAAGATACTCTGTCTTATTATCAGAGCGAAAAATCTTAAGAGTTGCTCTATATTAAGTACCAATCATTTTATGAAAATATCTAAATGACTGAAATATTTTATTCTTATTTTTTAATAGATAAATTCAAGTATAATGACTGAAATAATCAATAAAAGTAATAAACCACTGATGACCAGAAATAGTAGTGATCCCACAAGATCCCCACATATCAGAATGAACTATCTCAAATATTATTTTGCTATACAGGCCTGAGCCTGGATAAGCACTTCTAGTGTGTTTAGTTAGTTCACAGGTATCACATACAAGCTTTTCTTTATTATATGATTCAAAAATAGTTGGAAACATATGAGCTAAGAGAGAGTAAATGGAAGATGACCAAGCCTGCGGTGCTGAAGCAATAAGTCTTCCTCCTATGAAGATGATACTGCCAAATTGGTCTCTGAGTAGCCTCTGGACACTCCTTCCTCTAAATAGTAGAGCCCATTATGCATTATGCTAGTCTCAAGTTTTCTTCCTGTCCTTGGCTCCTGAAAGATACAATGTATTTTGGAAAAAGTTACGGCACAATCAAGATCATTCGTAATAGCATTAATGGATAGAAAATTGATAGAAAATCTAAGGACATGTATAATATATGATAAGGATAATTCGGAAGTGCATTTGATAGATTCTTTCCCGAAAATAGGAAAAAGGAGCCATCAACAAGATGAACTTTATCACAACCAAAATAGAAAATATATAACATAAAATCTCTAAAGGATCTAGTCATATGATTAGATGCTCCAGAGTCAACTATCCATGGAGAAAAATTATTATAGTTAAGAGCATGAACTTGATCATGGATACTTGTTTGGGCAAAATTATTTTGATAGAGAGAACTGGTTGGTTGATTCAAAGAATTCTCTATGCAAGCACTATTTTCAGAAATATTTACACCAGATTTGAACTTTTCAAAAATTACATTTCTTCGACTAATAAATCCCCCATAGAAGAAAAATGGGCATGATTATACTGACCTCGTCCTTTACCAGAATGACTACCTCTACGACCATGGCCTCTCGTTAGACGACTATCCAGCTTATAGCAATAAGTTTTGATATGGCCTGGTTTATGATAGTGGTCACAAATCTTAATCCCATGAGATTGAGATTGAGTTTCTTAAGCAGAATTGATAGAAGAAGAGCTTCCGAGAGTAGTTCGCTATACTACAAGTATAGATCGTATAGCTATATTTGTAGAAGAAGATATAGTGGCTAATCGAGTTTCTTCACTAAGAACCAAAAAAATAGCTTAATCTAGAGTTGCACTCCCCTGTATACTAAGAATAGAAGAGCATCAATGCTCAAACTCTGAGTTTAGCCCATCCAAAAAGTCCACAAGGCATTGACGCTCTATCCATTTATGGAACACTACTTCAATATCACCAAGATGAGTAGGGGTAAAGGGATTATAAAAATTGAAATCGATTCACAACTTCTTTAACTCTTCAACATACTATTACAGATTGGGTACCTTGAGTAAGTCCCCGAAGCTCTCGCTAGATCTTATGGGCATGCATATTATTATCTTTATAGAAATAAGTTATGGACGTCACAGCCTACCATAACTCATAAGCATTCGTCAGTGCCTCTACCGTGCGATAATTACTTAGTACCATAGAGGCATGGAGCCATGCTACTACCTGAGAGTTATTAGAATTCCACTATCCAATAGCTATCCCATCTCCTTCTGGCCTTTTTGTAGTACCACTTATGAATCCCTTAAGATTATGAGAATCTAAAACTAGATGAACATGTCGCGTCCAACTCAAGTAGATACCCGGCCTATCCAATTTGACCGGATTAGCTTCTAGGGTGATCTTTAAAAACTCACCACCCAAGATACGAGACTCCATCATCCTAACCATCAACTTTTCCCAATCCTCTATGGTTAAAGAAGTTTTATCACCCTACTTGCATGAGGGGTACGTCAACAATAATCAGAAACTCTCAAAGAAGATGCTTCATCGTTGCTCCAGAATAAGACTTAGCATCCTAGGATTGGAGGCACATGTGTTAGTAGAATAGACTATAATATAGGTACTTAAGCCTCTTGCTGCTGCCTTTTTTTTTTGAAAAAAAATTAACTAAATATTAGAAAAGAAGGAAGAGGATGACCTCTTCCATTCTTGATCTCGTAGTTCATGGATGAAGGTCATCGGCAAGGGCAGCGGCGGCATTAGCAGAAAGGGCAGTGGTAGCGGCGACGGTGGTGGTGAAAGCGGCAGCAATGACAGTAGTGGCAGAGGCTTGGGGTGCCATAGAGGGTCATAAAGGTGCAGGAGGCGCCGAATCTAGAGAAGAGGAGGGGAGAGGTGCAGCGGTGGTCGTGCAGACAGTGTAGACAACGATGGTCATGCAGTGGTCGTAGATTGGGAAGAGAAGTGTTGGAAAGGACTTAATACTTTGAATGGAGAGAAGAAGGGATTGAGTATTCATGGAATAGCACCGGAGCGCTCTGAAACCATGTTGGCAAACAGAGATGAGAAAGAGAGATAGAAGAAAAGATGAAGATGGAGATTTTGGAGGAAGAAGGAATTGATTCGAAGGAATTGATTTCCTCTAGAACTTATAGGATCCTTTTATTAATCTTTATGGCCTCAATTTAGGAATCATACTACTATATTTTCCTCAAATAACAACCATATTTTTCTCTAATTAGAAGATTACTAGGGATCTATAGCTCATTTCAACACCATGACAACATATCTCATGATTCCTCAACCCTCCCCGTCCCAAACTCCTCTTACAACGTCTCTTGTAAAATAGCTCTTATTTACAACTCCATGACATAAAGAAGGTCCAATCAGTATTAGCAATGTAGGCCTTATCATATTACATATCACTTTTGGGCTCCAGTGAAGACATTTTGGTCGAAGCTGATTGGGAGTCATTATATCCAGAGGACCACATAGATTTTAGCTCACTAGAAAACCACTTCATGGAAGAGGAAATTAGAGTTGTAATCTTTATAACCTTCCAAGGGACAAAGCTCCAGACCTGGACAGCTTTCCAATTTCCATTTTTTAGGAGTATTGGAAGCTACTGAAATCATACATTCTTGCCTTCTTTGATGTTGTCTTCAACTCATCGATAGATTTGTCAAGCTTAAACCACATGCATATGATTCTAATCCCCAAAAAATAGCAGAGTGAAGATGTTAAAGATTATCGACCAATGAGTCTAGAGAATAGTCTCATCAAAATTCTCTCTAAAGTGTTCTCCCCACAAAACTAGGTCAAGTCATCAATTCACTAACATCCAAGTCACAGTCAGCTTTCATCAAAAGCAAGCTGATTCATGAGAGTTACATCATTGATACAAAGGTTATCTCTCATTGTAAGAGGACAAAAACCAAAGGGATCTTATGTAAGATCGACTTTAAAAAGGCTTTTGACAAGGAGTCTTGGCACTTTGTTAATCAACTAATGGAAAAAAGAGGCTCTATTCCCAAATAGAGGCTATGGATTCTCTCCCTGCTACAATCTGGAAACTGCTCACTCATCATCAACGGTACTGAATAGGGTAGATAATTCCGAAGCAAGAGAGGCTTGAAACAAGACCACTCTATCCCCTCAACTTTTCATTTCGATAGTAGATATGCTTAACCGAATCCTCCCCACGGCCTCTGATAACTTCCTATAAGGAGGTCGAGAAGATTATGGGAAAACCAAATTCCTTGCAAGATATGGTGAGTTGCGTGAAATACCTTGAAGGTTTAGGAGTCAAGAACCTCACCACCCTAAAGCAAGTGCTATTGCTGAAATGATGGTGGAATTTTTTCTTACAACAAGAAAAGCCATGGTGGAAGGTGGTTAAAAACATAGACTAGAATAGGCACCTCCCGCTCCACTCCCCCCTGGTGATGCATCGTCGAGAGTGGCTTCACCCTTCTAGAAAGGAGTCCTCAAGCTCGACCAAATCTTCCAAGACTTCACTCTATCAAGGATTGATAATGAAAAATTAATATCTTTTTGGTACGACATGTAGCTCTATGATGTATCTCTTCGATACGCCTTATGTTATCTATTCATATTTGCAAATAATACCTCAATCAGTGTTGCGAAGTTCCTACGATGTTCTGATTGGTTATCAAACTTTAAAATCCTGCTCAGCTATGTTGCTAGTGCCGTCTTCTCAAAACTCATTGCACAACTTGTAGACCTCAGCCTAACAAATGATGCAAACTACAAGAATTAGAAATGGTGTGCGATAGCTAAATTCTCAGTGAGAAACTATTACCATTTCCTCATACATGGAGGAGTCTACCTACCCATTATACCGATAATCTAGAAATTGCCAATTCCAAAAAAATCAAACTATTCTGATGGCTGTGTTACCATAACTTACACCTGACAACTTAGCTAAAAAAAGGAGTCTTCGTCAATGTTGTTCACATGAAGAGATGATGGACCACCTCCTACTGTGTTGCTCATACTTCAAAATAGCATTCATCTCTCAAGGAATGCAAACACCATAACTACCATGCAGCACCACTCATATCTAGAACAACTGGATCAAAGGTTTCCCATGCACCAAACGAGGCAAAATTCATATCTCCCTGCTACTCATGGCTAACCTGGAAGGAATGCAATAGCAGGACTTTCTGATTCGAAGCTTGCTCCATAGGGGAAACCATAAAGAAAATTATTTTCTTATCCTTGGAATGGACATTAAGGAACCATGACTACCAAACCCAAGCTCTAGGAGGAAGTGGATCATGTATACCTTCACTTCGCTAAAGTAAGAAATGTACAATTACCAAGGAACACCCAGCTTTAATCAAATGTCTAGATATGCAAATGCGACTATGAGCAATGGCAGAAAATAGAGCTATGTTGGTGCAAAATCTGATTGACGCCGGATCGAGCTGAAGTTGAGAAAGAAGAGGTCGCCGTCGGTGACCTACAAAATAAAGTCCTATCCAGAGTCGGGGGTGGTGGCTCCGACAGGACCTTCCGACGATCAAGTCAGCTCTTCTGATCAATAAAAATGGAGTGTTATGGCAAGAATTCTACAGAATTTTGAGAAGAAGAAGAGAGCTTAGAGAAAATGTATCTTGAGGGTCCCTTTTTATAGACGGAGCTTGATTGATAGTGACGGCCATACCGTCCGATAGCGGGTCGCTCGGAGCCACGTGGAGTTCAGTACGGAGAGGAAGGTATTGTCAGGCTGATAGTGACAACCATACCATCCGATAGTAGGCCGCTCGGGGCCACGTGAGGTTTGCTACGGAGAGAGGGGCATCATCAGACTGATAGCGATCATTCGTCGAAATTTAATGATCGTAGTTTGGAGGAAACATGCGTTGGTTGGTGAAGAACTTCGACATATATCCATTCCAGAGGAGTTCAGACTCCTAAGGGGGATACGGCTGAAGAAGGAATTTGATTGAAGGCGAGGTATAGGAGGAGTTTGGCTTCCGTAGGA
This sequence comes from Cocos nucifera, assembly GCA_006176705.1. Classification (NCBI taxonomy): domain Eukaryota; kingdom Viridiplantae; phylum Streptophyta; class Magnoliopsida; order Arecales; family Arecaceae; genus Cocos; species Cocos nucifera. The sequence goes on along the minus strand of QRFJ01004350.1, from coordinate 71,831 downwards.
GTCTGACTGGTGGAGAGGTTCGGAAGAAGTTTGGCTCCCATAGGAGTCCGACTGAAGGAGAAGTTCGAAAGAAGTTCGGCTCCCATAGGAGTCTGACTGGAGGAGGGGTCCGGAAGGAGTTCAGCTGGGATTCGGTAGCTAAGAAGTTTGGCTGGGGTTCGATAGCTGAGGAGTTTGGCCGGAGTTCGGTAGCTGAGGAGTTCGATCGATTGAAGGAGTTCGATTAAGGTTTGGCAGCTGAAGGAGAATTTTCGATCGAAGCTCTTCCGTGATTATCGGTTGCATTAGGCTAAGCATCAGGCTGCACTTCGACGGAAGCAGAGTTTATCCCCAACAATAGTCCCTCCACTTTCGAGTTCAAAATTCGAAGGAAGGGAGTACAACAAAGATGATCGCCGAAGTCCTTTTTCGAGATCTGCATCCATTGAGGTTGAAGCTTGAGGAAGATCTTGTCTCCAATCGAGGCTGATGTTGAAGTGGAAGCTCGAAGAAGATCTTGTCTCCAACCTAGGTTGAAGTTGAAGTAGAAGCTCGAGGGAGATCTTGTCTCCAACTGAGGTTGAAGTAGAAGTGGAAGCTTGGGGGAGATCTTATCTTCAGCTGAGGTTGAAGTTGAAGTAAAAACTCAGGAGAGATCTTGTCTCCAACTAAGGTTAAAGTTGAAGTGGAAGCTCGGGGGAGATCTTGTCTCCAGTTGAGATTGAAGGAGATCTTATCTTCTATTGACGTAGATCCTGGAGCTCGGAAGAGATCTTATCTCCAGCTGAGGTTGAAGAAGATCTTATCTCCTATTGACGTAGACTTTAGAGCTCGAGGAAGATCTTATCGCTAGCCAAGGTTGAAAGAGATCTTATCTCCAATTGACATAGACTTTGGAGCTCATGGAAGATCTTATCTACAGTCGAGGTTGAAGGAGATCTTATCTCCTATTGACGTAGATTTTGGAGCTTGGGAAAGATTTTATCTCTAGTTAAGGTTGAAGAAAATATTATCTCCGATTGACGTAGACGTTGAAGCTCAGAAGAGATCTTATCTCCAGTCGAGCTTGATGTTGAAGTTGAGCTCGGAAGTGATCTTATCTCCAATCGAGATTGAAGAAGATCTTATCTCCTATTGGCATTGAAGTTGGAGCTCGGAGGTGATCTTATCTTCAGCTGAGGTTAAAGGAGATCTTATCTTCGGTTGATGCAGACGTTGAAGCTCGGGAGAGATCTCATCTCCAGTCGAGATTGAAAGAGATCTTATCTCCTGTTGATATAGACTTTGGAGCTCGGGAAAGATCTCATCTCCAATCGAGGTTGAAGGAGATCTTATCTTCTATTGACATAGACTTTGGAGCTCAGGGAAGATCTTATGTCCAGCCAAGGTTGAAGAAGATCTTATCTCCTATTGACGTAGACTTTGGTGCTTGGGAGAGATCTTATCTCCAATCGAGGTTGAAGGAGATTATTTTCGATTGACATAGATGTTGGAGCTTGGAGAAGATCTTATCTCCAACCGAGGTTGAGGTTGAAGTTGAAGCTCGGGGGAGATTTTATCTCCAGTCGAGGTTGAAGGAGATCTTATCTCCTGTTGGCGTTGAAGTTGGAGCTCGAGGGAGATCTTATCTCCAGCCAAGATTGAAGAAGATTTTATCTTCGATTGACGTAGACGTTGAAGCTCGAGGGAGATCTTATCTCTAGCTGAGGTTGAAAGAGATCTTACTCTTATTGACGTAGACATTGAAGCTCGAGGGAGATCTTATCTTCAGCCAAGGTTGACGTTAAAGTTGAAGCTCGGAGGATATTTTATCTCCAACCGAGGCTGAAGAAGATCTTATCTCCTGTTGGCGTTGAAGTTGGAGCTTGTGAGAGATCTTATCTTCAGTCGAGGTTAAAGAAGATCTTATCTTCGATTGACGTAGATGTTGAAGCTCGAAAGAGATCTTATCTCCAGTCGAGATTGAAGGAGATCTTAGCTTCTATTGACGCAGACATTGGAGCTCGGAGAAGATCTTATCTCTAGTCGAGGTTGAAGGAGATCCTATCTCCTATTGGCTTTGAAGTTGGAGCTTGGAGGAGATCTTATCTCCAACCGAGGTTGAAGGAGATCTTATCTTCGGTTGACGTAAATGTTGAAGCTTGGGGGAGATCTTATCTACAGCCAAGGTTGAAGGAGATCTTATCTTCTGTTGATGTAGACTTTGAAGCTTGGGAGAGATCTTATCTTCAGTCGAGGTTGAAGAAGATTTTATCTCCTATTGATGTAGACTTTGGAGCTCGGAGGAGATCTTATCTCTAGCCAAGATTGAAGAAGATCTTATCTCCTATTAACGTTGAAGTTGAAGCTCGGAAGAGATCTTATCTTCAGCCGATGTTGGAAAAAATCTTATCTCCTGTTGGCGTTGAGCATGATGGGGCCATTGTCAGGGCCTCTCCTTCCATCCCATCTAAAATAAATGAGGCCTTCGACTTTGCTCACGTTAGGATGAAGTTCTCCTCCTATTTCTAATGGACGTGGGGGCACATAAGGGCCATTGTTAGGGCTTCTCCTCCCATTCCATCTAAAATGAATGAGGCCTTCGACTTTGCTCACGTTAGGATGAGGTTCTCCTCATGTTCCTCATGGGTTGTGGGAGCACATAAGGGCTGTTATCAGGGCCTCTCCATCCATCTCATCTAAAATAAATGAGGCCTTCAATTTTGCTCACATTAGGATGAGGTTCTCCTTCTGTTCCTAATGGATTATGAGGGTACATAAGGGCCATTGTCAGGACCTCTCCCCTCATCTCATCTAATAATGAATGAGACCTTCGACTTTGCTCATGTTAGGATGAGGTTCTCCTCTTTTCCTAACGGACCATGGGGGCACATAAGGGCCGTTGTCAGGGCCTTTTCTTCCATCTCTTTTAAAATGAACGAGGCCTTCGACCTGCTTATGTTAGGATGAGGTTCTCCTCCTATTTTTAATATGGCCACTTTTGGTTGCTTCTTTCCTATCATCACATAGTTTTTGCTCCAAGAAATAATAATATTAAGATAGAAGAGTTTTATTAAAGAAAAGTTACCAGCAGTATATTCTCAGATTCTCTAAGTTTCAAGATCATGGAAGCATTGCTCCTCCGAACTTCTTTAGACATTAAGTTTCAGATCGGACGACCTCCTCTATTTTAGACCAGCCTTCCTACGGGCCATCCCAATTTGGGGTAAGCTTCCCCTGGCTCTGAGGCTGAGAGATGGTGGCTCTCCAAAGTACTAAGCCCCCCCGAGATAGCATTGATGATGCCGGAAGGCGGCCAATCTTTCTGTTGTTCCTCCCTCATCGATGCTTTTAGCTGTGGTAGCGCCCTTGGATGATCTTCTCTTACTTTAGGCTTACGTCTGTGAAGCATTGAGGGGGACGTAGTTGTGAAATCTTCTAGGGGAAACTTCTTCATGCCCTTCCGTCGGAGCTTCCTTGATGTCGAGCTCGAGGAGGAGTTTGGACTTGCTTGCACTCGAGGGGAGTCCGTGAGCATGGTCGAGCTTTATTCGACCCTCCTATGAAACCTCCTTGGGGGAGAACTTCATGCCCTTTTGTTGGGACTTTCTTGACGATGAGCTTGATTAGGAGTTCAGGCTCGCTTGCGCTCGGAGGGAGTCCGTGAGCATGGTCGAGCTTCATTTGTTCCTCTTGTGTAACCTCCTGGGGGTAGAACTTCATGCCCTTTTGTCGGAGCTTTCTTGACGACGAGCTCGATTAGGAGTTCGGGCTCGCTTGCGCTCGAGGAAAGTCCGTGAGCGTGGTCAAGCTCCTTAATCTGCTGATCCATCTTCCATAGTTTCTGATCGAGGACGTCATCTCGATCGCAGACCATGAAAGACTTCTGACTGTAGATGGAGAAGATTTCTTTCGAAGAAGAATCACGATCTGAACAAGAATCTTCTGCTCTTTATTTCTCTTTCCCAGGGGCGATAGGTATGCTTGCCCAAGTGCTCTTTCTTGGGATCAATTTCTAACATCTTGATGGCAGATTTTTTGACGAAATCACCAGCGGGGGCTGCCGCATGGCCTGCACCTTCTCGGTGAGGCCCTGAACCTATTGCATCAGTAGGTTAAACTCCTCAAAATTTACTATGGCCACCAATGGAGGAGGAGTTTGAAGCACCAACGTCAGAGCTGGAACAGACGAATCTAGCTTGGATCTGATGGCAGAAGTGGTAGATCTTCTGATAGTCGCCTTCTTTGGAGACATTTCTTGGGATTGAGGGAGAGGATGGAGATGGACCTTGGAGAAGAAGATCCAAAGGATCGACCGAGCAGTCCTTCAAGAACAAGAGTACCTCAGAAATAGAAGTCTCTTCCTCTAGCGTCAATTCTGTTGGTGCAGAATCTGGTTGATGCCGGATCAAACTAGAGTTGAGGAAGAAGAGGTCACCGTCGGTGACCTACAAAATAAAGTCCCATCTAGAGTCGATGGTGGTAGCTCCGGTAGGATCCTCCGATGATCAAGTCAGCTCTTCTGACCAATAGAAATAAAGTGCTTAAGTAAGAATTCGGCAGAGTTTTGGGAAGGAGAAGAGAGCTTAGAGAAAATATATCTGGAGGATCCCTTTTTATAGATGGAGCTTGATTGATAGTTGTTGGTGCAGAAACTCATCATCGTCGGAGGTAGCCAGGGTCAAGGCCGCTGAGGTCGCCGTCGGGGACTTGCAAAACAAAGTTTCATCTGGAATCGATGGGGGGGATGGCTCCGGCAGGACCCTCCGACGGTCAAGTCAGTTTTCAGCCAACAGGAATGGAGTGCTCGAAATGAGTTCCGGAGCTTAGAGAAGAAGAGGAGAGCTCAGAGAGATTAGAGGTCAGAGAGCTTAGCCTTAGCATATCGGGAGGGTCCTTTTTATAGCGGAGCTTGATGGTGACAACTGCAGCCGCATGCTGGTGGGCCGCTCGAGGTTCGGCAGAGTCAGTCTCACGGGATGGTGCCGTGTGCGGTGGATTGATGGTGATAGCCATCGCCGCCTGACAGTGGGTCGCTATCGTCTGCAGCAGACTGATGGTGATGACTGCAGAGCTTGTGGTGGACTGATGGTGATGGCTACAGAGCTAGCCGAATGAAGGGTTGAAGGCCTTCATCGTGTGCCCATTTCGAAGGAGTTCGGGTTTCTGAAGAGGAAGATTGGAGGGAGTTCGGCTTCCATAGGCATCTGGCTGGAGGTATGCAGCTAAGGCTCGTCCGCTGAAGAGTTTGGCTGAGGGAAATCCGAAGCTCGACCGTTGGAGAGTTCGATCGGCTGTTGGACTTCGGCTGAGGCTTGGACGCTTGAGAGTTCGGTAGGAGCTCGGTCGGCCGAAGTTCGGCGAGGGCGACCGCTGAGGAGTTCGACCGAGGGGCGGCTGCTTGGGGAGTTTGGCCGAGGGGGCGACTGCTGAGGAGTTCGGGCGTTGGGGGATTCCGTTAAAGCCCGACCGCTTGGAGTCCAAGGAGCTCGGTCGCTAAGCAGTTCAGCCAGCAGAACGGGTTCGAAGGAGCTCGGATGCTGGGGGTTCCAGGAGCTCGACCGCTAAATAGTTCGACCGGCTGGAGGGATTTGGTCTTGACGCTGGGAGTCTGGAAGAAGCTCGACAGCTAACTAGTTCGGCCGGCTGGAAGAAGCTCGGGCGCTGGGAGTTTGGCTGAAGCCCGTCTGTTGAAGCTCTTCGCGGCTACTGGTTGCATTAGGCTGGGCATCGAGCTAGACTTCGGCTAGAGCGGAATTTATCCCCAACATTAGCCCCCCCACTCTCAAGTTCGAAAATCGAAGGAAGGGAGTGCAGAAAAGGTGACTGCCGATGTCTTCCTCTGAGCTCTGTGCTGGTCTAGGTCGAAGCTCGGGGGAGATCTCATTTTCAGTCGGGACTAACACGGTTGCTTTCTCTAGCCAAGATAGATATTGAAGCTCTCCGACCGAGGTTGACATGATAGCTTTCTCTAGCCGAGGTCGATGCTCACGTTCGACCTTGCTCGCGTTAGGACGAGGTCCCCCTCCTATTTCTAACGGGCTGTGGGGGCACATGCAGACCGTCATCCAAGCCTCTCCCCTCATCTCGTTCTTTGTGAACGAGGCCTTCGACCTTGCTCGCGTTAGGACGAGGTCCTCCTCTTATTCCTAACGGGCTGTGGGGGCACATGCGGACCATCGTCCGAGCCTCTCTCTCCATCTCGTCCTTCGTGAATGAGGCCTTCGACCTTGCTCGCGTTAGGATGAGGTCCTCCTCCTGTTCCTAATGGGCTGTGGGGGCACATGCGGACCGTCGTCCGAGCCTCTCCTCCCATCTCGTCCTTTGTGAACGAGGCCTTCGACTTTGCTCACGTTAGGACGAGGTCCTCCTCCTGTTCCTAATGGGCTGTGGGGGTACATGCGGACCGTCGTCCGAGCCTCTCCCTCCATCTCGTCCTTTGTGAACGAGGCCTTCGACCTTGCTCGCGTTAGGACGAGGTCCTCCTCCTGTTCCTAACGGGCTATGGGGGCACATGCGGACCATCGTCCGAGCCTCTTCCTCCATCTCATCCTTCGTGAACGAGGCCTTCGACCTTGCTCGCGTTAGGATGAGGTCCTCCTCCTGTTCCTAACGGGCTATGGGGGCACATGCAGATCATCGTCCGAGCCTCTCCCTCCATCTCGTCCTTCGTGAATGAGGCCTTCGACCTTGCTCGCGTTAGGATGATGTCCTCCTCCTGTTCCTAATGGGCTGTGGGGGCACATGCGGACCGTCGTCCGAGCCTCTCCCCCCATCTCGTCCTTTGTGAATGAGGCCTTCGACTTTGCTCGCGTTAGGATGAGGTCCTCCTCCTATTCCTAACGGGCTGTGGGGGCACATGCAGACCATCATCCGAGCCTCCCCCCATCTCGTCCTTTATGAACAAGGCCTTCGACCTTACTCGCGTTAGGACGAGGTCCTCCTCCTGTTCCTAACGGGCAGTGGGGGCACATACGGACCGTCGTCCGAGCCTCTCCCCCCATCTCGTCTTTTATGAATAAGGCCTTTGACTTTGCTCGCGTTAGGACGAGGTCCTTCTTCTGTTCCTAATGGGCTATGGGGGCACATGCGGACCGTCGTCCGAGCCTCTCTCCCCATCTCGTCCTTCGTGAACTAGGCCTTCGACTTTGCTCGCGTTAGGACGAGGTCCTCCTCCTGTTCCTAACGGGCTACTTTCGCTCGTTTCTTTCTCCTGCCATCAGATAGTTTTTTCGTCCAGAAACAATATTACTGAGAGGAAAGAATTTTACCGAGGGGAAGCTAATTGCAGTGCATTTCCATTCGAGGGTCATCGGGGTGTTGTTCCTCGGAGTTTCCTCGGGCAGTAAGTCCCGTCCAGACGACCTCCTCTATCTCATGCCGACCTCCTCAATTTGGAGCATGCTTCTCTTGGCTTTGACGCTGGAAGGTGATGAATCGCCGATGTACTAAGCTCCTCCCGGGGGTAATGTTGATGACGCCGTGAGGCGGCCGACCTTCTTATCTTTTCTGGTTACGGCAGCGCCTTTAGCCGATCTTCCCTTGCTTCAGGCTTGCGTCGAAGGAATTTATCCCGTCGTCCCTTTTTGACGAGCTCTTCAATCTCGTCTTGGAGTTGAACGTATTCCTCAGTGTCGTGGCCGTGGTCGCGACGGTAGGGGCTTTACTTGCTTCGATCGCGCGTGTTTGGGGAGGCCGTAGTCCTTCAGGTCCTGGCGGCTGGCTCTTAACTTTGCCGAGAATTTGAGTTAGAGGAGCAGGGCGTGGTTGCGAAACCCTTCGAGAGGAGGATTTCTTCACGCCCTTATGTCGAGGCTTCCTTCCTGGTGAGCTTGAGGAGTTCGGGCTTCGCTTGCGTGGAGCTTCATTCCGCTTTCCCGCAAAACTTTCTACGGAAGAACTTCATGCTTCTTTGTCTGGACTTCCTTGCTCACAGGGAGGGGGTCGGCTTTGCTTGCCCGAACTTCATTGCACCTCCCGTTAATTCGCTGTAGCGACATACTCGAGGGGGAGTTCGGTCTCGCTCACCCCGGCGCGGTCTCGAGCGCGGTCGAACTTCATTTGGGTGATCTCCTGCGGAGTTCGGCCTCCCTTATGCCGAACTTCATTCCGCGAGGGGGGCTTCGTTCCGCCCTCACTTGCACCGAACTTCACTATGATGGTGAGCTTTAAGGTGGAGTTCGGCCTTCAGGCTCACTTATGCCGAACTTCATTCCACGGGGGAACTTCGTTCCGCCCTCACTTGCGCTGAACTTCACTGTGATGGTGAGCTTTAAGGTGGAGTTCGGCCTTCGGGCTCACTTATGCCGAACTTCATTCCGTGGGGGAACTTCGTTCCGCCCTCACTTGCGCCGAACTTTCCTTGGATGATGAGCTTCGAAGGGAAGTTCGGCCTCACCGATCTTCACTCGGCTCTCCATCGTCTGCCAACTGCCCTCTCAGGGATTCCTCGTCTTTCGACTTGAAGGCTTCTTCCGTACGGGCATATCTCTCGGCCCGAGCCAGCAGATCGGCGAAGTCTCTGGGATACTTTTTTTCTAGGGAAAACAGCAAGTTATTTCTCTGAAGGCCGCCCTTGAGTGCGGCCATCACGACAGACTGGTCCAAGTCTCGGACTTCCAATGCCGCGGCGTTAAATCGGGTGACGTAATCCTGGATGGATTCCTCCCGCTTCTGCTTGACGTTCATCAGAAAGTCTGAACCTCAGCGCAGACGTCGGCTGCTGACGAAGTGAGCCACGAACTGACTGCTCATTTGGTCAAAAGAGAAGATCGTACTCGGCTTTAATGCCGAGTATCAGTTTCTAGCTACTCCCCTTAAGGTAGATGGGAAAGCTCGGCACAGTATGGCATCTGAAGCACCGAGGAGCAGCATCATGGCATGGAAGGCCTTCAGATGATCAATCGGATCAGAACTTCCATCGTAGCTTTCTAGTTGAAGGAGCTCGAAGGTCGGTGGAACAGGTTCTTGAATAATTCGGAGAGAGAAGGGAGGTTCGGCATGGACGTCGGCATGATGAGCCGAGGTGACGTGGCCAAGCTCTTCAATACGCCGGTCTATCTCCCGTAGCCTACAATCGAGGGCGTCGTGTTGGCTGCAGATTTTTGGGTGCTTTCGACTACGAATGGGAAAGGTCTCCCCCAGAAGATAATAATGATCCGAACATGGATTCCCGGCCCTCTGTTTCTCCTTCTCTAGGGCGATCGGTACGCTGGCCCTGGTACTCTTCCTTGGGATCGATTTTCGATGTTCCAATGGTGGGTTTCCTGGTGGAGTCACCACCGGGGGCTGCAGTATAGCCTGCAATGCCTCCGTGAGGCCACGGATCTATCGGATAAGTAGGTCGAACTGCTTCACATCCACCGCACGTACAGGTGGAACCTGAGCTGCCGGGGCTGAAGCAGGGACAGACGGATCTGATTGGGATCGGGCCACGGAGGCCGCCGAGCACCACGTCGAAGCTCTCCTGGGAGGCATTTTCTCTTCGGAAGAGAAGGAAGATCTCCGGAGAGGGGAGGAAAGTCGCCGAGCACTCCTTTAAGAACAAGGAAACCCCGGAGGTTCGGGTCCTTCCTCTAGCACCAATCTGTTGGTGCAGAAACTCATCGTTGCCAGAGGTAGCCGGGGTCGAGGCCGCTGAGGTCACCGTCGGGGACCTGCAAAATAAAATTTCATCCAGAATCGGTGGGGGGGTGGCTCCGACAGGATCCTCCGATGGTCAAGTCAGTTTTTGGCCAACAGGAATGGAGTGCTCAGAATGAGTTTCGGAGCTTAGAGAAGAAGAGGAGAGCTCAGAGAGATTAGAGGTCAGAGAGCCTAGCCTTAGCATATTAGGAGGGTCCTTTTTATAGCGGAGCTTGATGGTGACAACTGCAGCAGCATGCTGGCGGGCTGCTCGAGGTTCGACGGAGTCAGTCTCATGGGATGGTGTCGTGTGCGGCGGATTGATGGTGATAGCCATCGCCGCCTGACAGTGGGTCGCTATCGCCTGCGGTGGACTGATGGTGATGGCTGCAGAGCTTACGACAGACTGATGGTGATGGCTGCAGAGCTAGCCGAATGAAGGGTTGAAGGCCTTCGTCGTGTGCCCATTTTGGAGGAGTTCGAGCTCCTGAAGAGGAAGATTGGAGGGAGTTCGGCTCCCATAGGCGTCTGGCTGGAGGTATGCAGCTAAGGCTCGTCCGTTGAAGAGTTCGACCAAGGGGAATCCGAAGCTCGATCGTTGGAGAGTTCAACCGGCTGTTGAACTTCGACTGAGGCTTGGACGCTTGAGAGTTTGGTAGGAGCTCGATCGGCCGAAGTTTGGCGAGGGCGACCATTGAGGAGTTCGGCCGAGTGACGATTGCTTGAGGAGTTCGGCCGAGGGGGCGACCGCTGAGGAGTTCGATCGAGGGGCGACTGCTTGGAAAGTTCGGCCGAGGGAGCGACTGTTGAGGAGTTCAGGTGCTGGGGGATTCCGTTAAAGCCCGACCGCTTGGAGTCCAAGGAGCTCGGTCGCTAAGCAGTTCGGCCAGCTGAACGGGTTCGAAGGAGCTCGGATGCTGGGGGTTCCAGGAGCTCGACCGCTAAGTAGTTCGGCCAGCTGGAGGGGTTCGATCTTAATGCTGGGAGTCTGGAAGAAGCTCGGCAGCTAACTAGTTCGGCCGATAGGAAGAAGCTTGGGCGCTGGGAGTTCGGCTGAAGCCCATCTGTCGAAGCTCTTCTACGGCTACCGGTTGCATTAGGCTGGGCATCGAGCTAGACTTCGACTGGAGTGGGATTTATCTCCAACAATAGTGATGGCCATACCATCCGATAGCGGGCCGCTCAGAGTCGTGTGAAGTTCGATATGGAGAGGAAGGTGTCATCAGGCTGATTATGACAGCCATACCGTCCGGTAGCAGATCGCTCGAGGCTGCATGTGGTTTGCTATGGAGAGAAGAACATCGTCAGACTGATAGTGATCATTTATCGAGATTTAATGACTGTAGTTCAAAGAAAGTAGGCATTGCTTGGTGAAGAACTTCGACATATATCCATTTTAGAGGAGTTCGGACTCCTAAGAGGGATACGATTGAAGGAGGAATCCGACTGAAGGTGAGGTCTGGAAGGAGTTCGGCTCCCATAGACATTCGACTGAAGGAGGAGTCTGGAAGGAGTTCAACTCCCGTAGGAGTTCGACTGTTGGAGAGCTCCGAAAGAAGTTCGGCTCCCATAGGAGTCCGACTGAAGGAGGGATCCGGAAGGAGTTCAATTGGGGTTCGGTAGCTGAGGAGTTCGACCGGGGTTCGACAACTGAGGAGTTCGACCGATTGAAGGAGTTCGGCTAAGGTTTGGCCACTGGAGGAGAATTTTCGATTGAAGCTCTTCCATGATAATCGGTTGCATTAGGCTAAGCATTAGGGTGGACTTTGGTGGGAGCAAAGTTTATCCCCAACAATAGTTTCCCCTCGATTGGCGCTGGAGGAAGAGACCTCTAATCCTAAGGTATCCTTGTTCTTAAAGGAGTGCTCAACCGATCCTTTGGATCTTCTTCTCCAAGGTCCATCTCCATCCTCTCCCTCAATCCTAAAAAATGTCTCCAAAGAAGATGACAATCAGGAGATCCACCACTTCTACCATCAGATCTGAGCCAGATCCATCCATTCCGGCTCCGACATCGGTGCTTCAACCTCCTCCTCCACCGATGGCCATAGTAGATTTTGAGCAGTTTAACCTACTGATGCAGTGGGTTCAGAGCCTCACCGAGATAGTGCAGGTCATGCGGTAGCCCTCGATGGTGATTTCATCTGAAAACCTACCATCAGGATGTTAGAAACCGATTTTAAGGAAAAGCACTCGGGCTAGCATATTCATCGCCCCTAGGAAGAAAAAATAGAGAGAAGAGAATCCTTGTTCAGATCGTAATTCTTCTCCAGAAGAAATCTTCCCCATCTACAGTCGAAAGTCTTCTAAGGTCTGTGATCGAGATGATGTCCTTGATTAGAAACTATGGAGGATGGATCGATGGATTGAGGAGCTTGGCCACGCTCATGGACTTCCTTCGAGTGCAAGCGAGCTCAAACTCCTAATTAAGCTCATCATCAATGAATCCCTGACAAAAGGGCATGAAGTTCTTCCACCATGAGGTTTCACAGGAGGGCCGAATGAAGTTCGGCCATGCTCACGGACTTTCCTCGAGCGCAAGCAAGCCCGAACTCCTAATCGAGCTCGTCGTCAAGGAAGCTCCGATAAAAGGGCATGAAGTTCTCCCCCAGGAGATTTTATAGAAGGGCCAAATGAAGCTCGGCCATGCTCATGGACTCCCTCCGAGCGCAAGCGAGCCTGAACTCTTCCTCAAGCTTATCGTCAAGAAAGCTCCGATGGAAGGGCGCGAAGAAGTTTCATCTAGAAGGTTTCACAACTACGCCCCCCTCAATGCTCCACAGATGCAGGTCTAAAGCAAGAGAAGATCAGCCAAGGGCGCTACCATAGCTAAAACCATCGGTGAGGAAGGAACAACAAGATCGGCTGCCTTCCGACATCATCAATACTATCTTTGAGGGTGGGCTTAGTACTTCGACGAGCCGCCATCTCTTAGCCTCAGAGCTAGGGAAAGCTTGCTCCAAATTGGGATGGCCCGTAGGAAGGCTAGTCTGAAATAGAGGAGGTCGTCTGGCCTGAAACTTAACATCTAAAGAAGTTCGGAGGAGCAACGCTCCCACAACCTTGAAACTCAGAGAATCTGAGAATGTACTATCGATAACTTTCCTTCAATAAAACTCTTCCATCTCAACATTCTTGTTTCTTGGTGCAAAAACTATATGATGACAGAAAAGAAGCAACCAAAAGTGATCATGTTAGGTACAGGAGCAGAACCTCATCCTAACATGAGCAGGTTGAAGGCCTCGTTCATTTTAGATGAGATGGAGGGAGATGCCCTGACAACAGTCTTTATGTGCCCCCATGGCCCGTTAGGAATAGGAGGAGAACCTCATTCTAATGTGAGCAAAGTCGAAGGCCTCATTCATTGTAGATGAGATGAGGGGAGAGGCCCTGACAACATCCTTTATATGCACCCACAGTCTGTTAGGAACAGGAGGAGAACCTCATTCTAACATGAGCAAAGTCGAAGGCCTCGTTCATTTTAGATGAGATTAGGGGAGAGGCCCTGACAATGACCCTTATGTGTGCCCATAGCCCATTAGGAATAGGAGAAGAACCTCGTCCTAACGTGAGCAAAGTCGAAGGCCTCGTTCATTTTAGATAGGATGGGAGGAGAGGCTCTGACAATGGTTCTTATGTGTCCCCATAGTCCGTTAGGAATAGGAGGAGAACCTCATCCTAACATGAGCAAAGTCGAAGGCCATATTTATTTTAGACGGGATAGAAGGAGAGGCTCCGACAATGGCACCATCGTGCTCAACGCCAATAGGAGATAAGATCTCCTTCAATCTTGGCTGAAGATAAGATCTCCTCCAAGCTTCAACTTCAATGTCAATAGGAGATAAGATCTTCTTCAATCTTAACTAGAGATAAGATCTTCCCCGAGCTTTAAAATCTACATCAATAGGAGATAAGATCTTCTTCAACCTCGACTGAAGATAAGATCTTTCCTGAGCTCCAAAGTCTATGTCAATAGAAGATAAGATCTCCTTCATCCTCGACTGGAGATAAGATCTTTCCTAAGCTCCAAAGTCTGCATCAATAGGAGATAAGATCTCCTTCAACCTCGGCTGGAGATAAGATCTCTCCAAAGCTCCAAAGTCTACGTCAATAGAAGATAAGATCTCCTTCAACCTTAACTGGAGATAAGATCTTTCCCGAGCTCCAAAGTCTAAGTCAACAGGAGATAAGATCTCCTTCAACCTCAACTAAAAATAAGATCTCTTCCGAACATCAACGTCTATGTCAATCGGAGATAAGAACTCCTTCAACCTCGGTTGAAGATAAAATCTCTCTCGAGCTTCAACTTCAATGCTAACAGAAGATAAGATCTCCTTCAACCTCGATTGGAGATAAGATCTCCTCCGAGCTCCAAAGTTTGCATCAATAGAAGATAAGATCTTCTTCAACCTTGACTCGAGATAAGATCTCCTTCGCGCTTCAACGTCTACGTCAATCGAAGATAAGATCTCCTTCAACCTTGGCTGGACATAAGATCTTCCTCGAGCTCCAACTTCAACACCAACAGGAGATAAGATCTTCTTCAACCTCAGTTGGAGATAAGATCTCCCCCAAGCTTCAACTTCAATGTCAACCTCGACTAGAGATAAGATATCCTCCGAGCTTCAACGTCTACACCAACAGAAGATAAGATCTCCTTCAACCTCGGCTGAAGATAAGATCTCCCCCGAGCTTCAACATCTACGTCAACTAGAGATAAGATCTTCTTTAACCTCGGCTAGAGATAAGATCTCCCTCGAGCTCCAACTTCAATGCCAATAGGAGATAAGATCTCCTTCAACTACGGCTGGAGATAAAATCTCCTCCGAGCTTCAACCTCAACATCAATCTTGGCTGAAGATAAGATCTTTTTCGAGCTCCAACGTCTACGTTAATTGGAGATAATATCTTCTTTAATCTCGACTGGAGATAAGATCTCTTCGAGCTCCAAAGTCTACGTCAACAAGAGATGAGATCTCCTTCAATCTCGACTGAAGATAAGATCTCCTCCGAGCTCCAAAGTCTACGTCAACAGGAGATAAGATTTTCTTCAACCTCGATTGGAGATAAGATCTCTCCCGAGCTTCAATGTCTACATCAACCGGAGATAAGATCTCCTTCAATCTCGGTTGGAGATAAAATCTCCCCCGAGTTCCAACTTCAACGCCAATAGGAGATAAGAACTCCTTCAACCTCGACTGAAGATAAAATCACCCTCGAGCTTCAACTTCAATATCAATCTCGACTGAAGATAAGATCTCCCCCGAGCTTCAACGTCTACGTCAATCGAAGATAATATCTTCTTTAACCTCGGTTCGAGATAAGATCTCTCCCGAGCTCCAAAGTCTACGTCAATAGGAGATAAGATCTTCTTCAACCTCGGTTGGAGATAAGATCTTCCTCGAGCTTCAAAGTCTGTGTCAACAGGAGATAAGATCTCCTTCAACCTCGGCTGGAGATAAGATCTCCTCCAAGCTTCAAAGTCTACATCAATAGAAGATAAGATCTTCTTCAACCTCAGTTGGAGATAAGATCTCTCCCAAGCTTTAGGATTTACGTCAACAGGAGATAAGATCTTCTTCAACCTTAACTGAAGACAAGATCTCCTTCGAGCTTTCACTTCAACTTCAACCTCAGCTGGAGACTAGATCTCCTCCGAGCTTCCACTTTAATTTCAATCTCAGCTGGAGACAAGATCTCCCCCGAGCTTTCACTTCAACTTTAACCTAGGCTAGAGACAAGATCTCCCCCTAGCTTTCACTTTAACATCAACCTCAACTGAAGATAAGATCTTCCTTGAGCTTCAACCTCAATGGGTGCAGAGTCCAAAAAAGAACTTTGACGGTCGCCTTTGTTGCACTCCCTTTCTTCGAATTTCGAACTCGAAAGTGGGGGGGGACTATTGTTGGGGATAAACCCTACTTTCGTTGAAGTCCAGTCTGATGCTTAGCATAATACAATCCATAATCATGAAAGAGCTTCGATCGAAAATTCTTCTCTAGCGGCCAAATCTTAGCCAAACTTCTTCAGTCGATCGAACTCTTCAGTTGTCGAACCCCAACCGAACTCCTCCTAGACCCCTCCTTCAATCGAACTCCTACGGAAGTCGAACTGCTTCTTCAATCGGACTCCTACGAGAGCCAAACTCCTTCCGAACCTCTCCACCAGTTGGACTCCTATGGGAGTCGAACTTCTTCCAGACTCCTCCTTCAGTTGAATATCTACGGGAGCTGAACTCCTTCCAAACCTCGCCTTCAGTCGGATTCCTCCTTTAGCTGTATCCCTCCTTAGGAGTTCAAACTCATCTGGAATGGATATATGTCAAAGTTCTTCACCAACCAATGCCTGCTTTCTCTGAACTACGGCCATTAAATATCAACGAATGGTCGCTATTAGTCTGATGACACCCCTCTCTCCGTAGCAAACTCCATGCAGTCCTGAGCGGCCTGCTACCAGATGGTATGGCTATCACTATCAGCCTGACGATACCTTCTTCTCCGTACCGAACTTCACGTGGCCCTGAGCGGCCCGTTATTGGATGGTATGGCCGTCACTATCAATCAAACTCCGTCTATAAAAAGGGACCCTCCTGATACATTTTCTCTAAGCTCTCTTCTTCTTTCCAAAACTCTACCAAATTCTTATCTGAGTACTCCATTTATATTGGTCAGAAGAGCTGACTTGATCATCGGAGGGTCCTGTCGGAGCCACCACTATCGATTCTGGGTGGGACTTTATTTTGTAGATCACCGATGACGACCTCTTCTTCCTCAACTCCAGCTCGATCAGACGTCAACCAGATTCTGCACCAACAAGCGGTAATGCTCTGGACCCAGCATTTAGGTCGACCACACAATACCATCGCATAAACCTTCGAGCAATATTCTAGAGATCATGTAAGATCTTAAAATCTATTACAACCTCAAATTTATATGAACACTAATGATATCAATTCATAACAAAATATTTAATATTAACAAATAACAAAACTTGTTCAATTTATAAAACTTAATCACTTAACTAATATTGATGATATTCTATCTATTTAATCATTTCAATCGTGATTCAACCATACCCAAGTACATGCATCCTATTACTCTGAAGAAAAAAAAAGAAAAAAGAGGTTGTGATCTTTATAGCCTAATAAGAATTTCTATACACCAACACCAATATAATAATAATAAATAAGAAATTATCATCGGTGATTATTCATATAGATCTTATTCTATAAGATATTAAAACATACATAGCAAACACATCTTTTTTTTACATAATAAATTATATCATATAATTATCTCAAGACAACAGATATATCAAATTTGATCATATTAAAGTGTTTAGCTCTGAACTACCACACTCATGTTTTGAGCTTATGGCAAAAAATCAACAAAGTAATGAGTTCTGTGGACTACCACAACTATATTTTAAATCCATGGTGAGGCACCAATAATGTGGCTAGTCCTATGGACTACCATAACTATGTTTCAAGGCTATGATGGTGCATCAATAAAAGTAGCTAGTTCAAAGGATTGCGGGTACTCAACTCTAAACTACCATAACCATATTTCAAGCCCGCAGCAATACACCAATAAATTGGCTAGTCTAAAAGATCATAAATGCTTAACTCTGAACTACTACAGCTACGTTTCAAATTCATAATAAATAAAGTAACTAGTCTAGAGTATCACAATCCCACGTCCAGTTACACAATTTAATTACATGTTTGTTAAGTACTATATTTCAAGATCATATTCTTTTGTAAAATTCAATGTATAAGATTATCAAAATCCATCCAAGTCAGGATTAATGATATGTGATACATAACTTTATATAGAACCATATATATTTAATAAATAATTATACAGCATGCAGCTATCAAGAATCATGTAGAATAAAATCACTGATGTAAAAAAATAGTTTTTACAAAAATAGGTAATCAATGTTCAAGAATTCTTATCTTTGTCGTTAGCTAAATCCAAATACCATGTCTATAAGTCTACGCCTAGCATGTCTATCCATATAAATTCAACTCATCTTTAATCAACCATCAATATAAAAAATAATAAATTATTATTAGATTTTTATTTTAAAAAATTTAATATTCAAATGACTCTTAATCCCCAAATTTCTTGATCCTATCTAATACATGATTAATTAATAATAAAAAATTTAGGGAATGGAGCATAAATTCTCTTGCTCAATATCTTCTCATCAGATCAAACACATCTCTATATAAGAACTAACGCTTACCATGAAACAAAATTGGCACGCAAAGGATAAGACAATTAGGTAGCAATGTCTAGCAATCCTAATCAATAAGAGTCTATAGATCAATAAATAGATGGTCCAATTGAGGCGAGGTAACAACTTAGGGATTGTCGATGATGGGTCCATGGATAGCCAATAGAAGCCAAGGTGGAGACCTACAAAATGGATGATCACCTACAATGCTGTCCAAGACCCCTCCCTAGTTGTCAACATAGAATTCACAAAGTAAGAGCCTCGAATTATAGCTCAATAGGAATTGGCGATTATGGAATCCAATGGTGTCTGGCAAAGATCTAGTTGGGAGCCAATATACTGTATGGCCACTAAAGTAGTTAAGACCTTTTTCGTGAAGGTCAAATTGGATCTGGTGCAAAGAATCATAGGATCATCCACTACGGTCCATAAAAACAAGTAGACAGAAAAAGATAGAGGTTAATAAGAGAAGGAGAGAGAGAGAGAGAGAGAGAGAGAGAGAGAGAGAGAGAGAGAGAAGGAGCCCTCTACTTCCTCCTCAAAATAGAGAAACTCATCCATCCATTCCTTAAAACTATAGCATGACTAGAAACTAGGGGCTGCGACCTGGAGCGATGCTCAATTGCGAGATCGCCGGCAATAGGGGTCAATCGGCTAAGAGAAATAAGAACATAAGGCAAAGCAAAAATAACCAAAAGAAATTTGGCATGATTACCGTTGACTCACTAACCAACGGCCATATCTCATGGCATGACCTCAAAGGATGCTTAAAAATAGCAATGTCTAGTCCAAACCAGTGGCCATTAATAATAAACAAGAAAAAAGAATTGAAATAGAGCACTCTATTTCAAACATGGGTTTCAGTGACTCACCGATCCAAACAAGATGGAATAACAACCAATAATTAGGAAAAGAAGGGAGAAGAAGAGCTTATGTTCTTTACCTAAGTCCAACGAGGTTAAAAGGCGATTCTGGCAAACCCTTCTAACGAAAATCCAAAGAAAAAAATACCAACAAGAAGCTAGGAAATTAATAGTGATTACTCGGGATTTTGGTGGTAGAGTCCTAAGAAGTGGAAAGGGAATCTTTTTATAAATGAGTCCTAAAGTTTTGGCCAAATTTGGCTGGCCATAGGACTCTCGATGTTCGATGAAGTCTGGATCGGAGTCTTCTTCTCCTTCATCACATGCCAAGCACATGAGAAATAGGGGTCTGGGCCTTACTAGATCAACCCAAAAAGGCTAAAGCTTGGGTTATTACAGGCACAAGCAAGTATGAGAATGAAGTTTAAGAAACTAAGACAGCAGCTCCTTAGATGAAAAATAAATAGCCCAAAGAGCAGGGAGACCTATAAAGGCTAAAGGACGGAGGGGGGAGACGAGTTTGGATGAAATGATAGAGTGCAAGAGTTTGGCAGATGTGCAAAGGGCACTGGAACAAATGCATGGTTTTGCATGAGTAGCGAGCACCGAGTATTGACCTTGCGGACACATTATCTTTCTCCATGGTAATGGCAACCACACAACTTTAGGGTCTATTTTGGTTGGGTCTAATCTAGTATAGGAAAATGAATCCCATATTAAATTACTATGTTTGGTATGAAAAATGGAAGAGAGATATAGTAAAAAAATTAGCATATCTCATATTTATTTTCTGAGGAAAGAAGGTAAAATAAATACAATGGGAAGGTTGGTATTTAGTAAATTCCTAAGTGGTAGTAATCTATACTTGACAAAAATATTCTGAATAAAGTTACATATGTAATCATTAAATTTGTTTTGATGTCTTTCCAAATTCATTCAATAAAGAGCTTTTGCAAAAAGATTAAGATGCATATGACATTATAAAAAAGGACTATGTGATTATAGTCATTATATAAAAACTGATTAGAGATTACAATACTATCTTGATATTAAAAATTATTTTATTTGAAAAGATATATTTATAAATTTTGTCATATTCCTATATAAAATTATCTCCAATCAAACATAATAATCTTTTTCTAATATCATTTTTTAGAATAATTTTTTTACCAATCAAATAGAGTAAAAATTATTTTTTTTATAATTTTTTTAAATAAATAATTTTTAAAAATTATCAAATTATCCTATAATCCAACAAACCTCAATCAAACGAATAAGCTTGAAATTTTACTTCCGCTTTTTCATGCCGCTAACATAGTGGTCATGTCAAGTGGAACCCCATTCCCTTTTGTACATAAAGCATAAGAGCAATGTATGCAACCATTTCTAGAACCACTGAATACTCGGGGAAACATTCTTCCACTAGGCATTTCATCTCCCAACCCTTGGAAGCCTACTGTAGCTAGGTTTGGTTTATGCCCCTTTTACGAGGGGTCTAGGGCTGAGATGGATGGTTCAAGACCACAAATGACAAGAGCTCCTCTGTTTGATTCTTCTACGAGACTAAATCGAAAGGGAGATGGCACCTTTGGAGCTGCTTCTCTAACTAACTCTCATCCAACAACCAGTAAAGCTCCAAAAGCTGCACGATCCTGGTTCCAAGTGGTCCAGGGACCATCCCACTTATGGTGGCAGATGTCATGGACTACTAATGCGGAGGTGGAGGCACTTGAGCAGTGATTCACCAAGGTAATTGCTCTTTTCGATGAAGAATTAGAAAGATCTAGTGCTTGATGGCAGTGAGCACTTGTTGAAAAATTCCAAGGAAAAGGATTTTCGATAGACTTCATTCAAAAAGAAATTAAATCATGGTGGAAATTGGAGAGAAACTTCAAGTTTCTCCTCTATCCGAGGGATTACTCTTGTTTTACTGTCCATAAATGGAAGCAAAAGAAAGGATCCTAGAGTGGGGACCATGGTCTCTCGCTGGACAAATTCTAACTCTAAAAAGTTGGAGACCAAAATTTCAGCCTGATCGTGACACCATCCGCCATGCCAGGGTCTAGCTCCTTTTACTTGATCTGCCCCTAGAACTTTGGGAGAGAGAGATCATATTGAAAATAGCATCAGTAGTTGGTACCCCTTTGTTTCTTGATGACTGGATAGAAGCCTCTAATCATCTGGGTTATGCAAGGGTTTGTATTTTGTTAGACATTACGAAGACTATTTGCCCAAGAGTCAAAGTCAAGGTCAAGGATTCCTGCATCTGGCAACGATTCACTTATGAAGAATTGCCAGAGATCCGCTACTCTTGTGGTAGCATAGGTTTTTTCCTAGAATCCTTTACCTATGGATCTAAGGGAGGTCAAACTATTCAACCTCTCTACGGTCCCTGTATCCGGGTTGCTAGGGTGCCGATAGAGCTAGCTACTCATCAAGAAGCTAGCAAATCCTCGACTCCCCCTGTTGGTGAATCTTCTTCAAATGCATGGTCCCAACCTAAAAAACCTGTGAGTTGCTCTCCCCCAAAAAATCATCCTATAGGAGATAGCATTGTTATGATGGGATCTTCATCTAAATATGCGCCATTGTCACAGCATGCAAAGGATATAGATGAGCCTCAACAAATGGATATTATGATTGTAATGCTAGACCAAGGACAATCCTTAGGTACAACTTCAATAAAGAAGAAGAGGAAAAGATCACCTACAAAGAATCAAAGTTGTTAGTCAGGCCCTAACTCTTCTCCTCAAACCAAAGCCCAAATAATTGAGGAACAACCATTATTTATCAAGGAGAATTAGGAAAAAGCTTTGATTGTTACAACCCCCAAGAAAGGAAGTCATGCAATTAAAGTTTGTAAAGAGGTTTGGAAGTCGGTAGCACCACTTCAGCAAGTACAAAAGGCTCAAGATTATATGCATAATACGAATCATAAGGGAAGCAAAGAGGGACAATCCAATGTGCTTTCTAACAACCCTTCCCTTGCTAATAAGCTCTTTGAACAATTAAAAGAAAAGCTTGAGAGCATTCAAACACTCTTAGCATGACCTGAATCCTCTTAGTTGAACCAAGGAGTTGAATGTTCATCCCAAAGTATGATTGAAGTACAATCTGATCTAAATGAGATATTAAAGCAAGTGGAAAGAGAGTGGACTACTCCCAAGCCTCTTCAAAATGAAGATTCTAGCCTAGAATTGTAGAGGGGTTGCTAAGCAGTCCTTTATAAACTATATAAAGTCCTTGATTCATCAATTATTTTTCGATATTTGTTGTTTTCTAGAAACTAGACTATCTTTGGATGCTTTTGATAGAGTTAAAAGGCTTATGGGGCCTAAGTGAGAGGTTTATATGGTCCCGACCAATGGCCTTTTGGGAGGAAAAATTATTATCTAGTTGAAAGGAGTGTATCAAATTTCATTTGCTCATGTTAACAAGCAGGTTGCTTTTGGCATCATCTCTATTGATCATCAACTTTCTTGGATCCTGAGGGTAGTGTATGCTAGTACAAGTAGGTTTGAAAGAAAACATCTTTGGGCTCAGGTATACTCGAAAAACATCTTTGGGCTCAGGTATACTCAGAAAACATCTTTAGGCTCAGGTATATTTAGTGCTTTCTCTTAACTCTCTCTTGATGCTTATAGGTGACTTTAACTGTATTACGTACGCTAATGACAAGAGGGGTGGCAAAACATTTCAAGTTGATCGTGACATCAAAGAATTTTATTCTTTCATCCAAAGTTTTGGTCTTATTGACCTTGGGTTTCAAGGATCCCATTATACATGCTGTAATAACAGACTAGGACGGGCTAGAGTTTGGGAAAACCTTGACCGTGCTTTGGCCTCTGATGTCTGACTTTCACAGAAGCTACTATTACAAATCTTGCCCATTTTGCTTCTAATCATTGTCCGCTCCTTTTATCTACTTCTAGCACTTTAAAAACTGGCCTCACCCCCTTTAGATTTGAGAAGATCTGACTTTATTGTGATAGTGCCTATGATACCATAAAAAGTGCTTGGATTTGTCATGGTGATTTCTCACTTGCTGTCAAATTATCTATTCTTCTAGAAAATACCTGAAGGACTCTTAAAAAATGGAAGCAAAATGTCGGCAATATATTCAAGACTGGTCTTTCCCTTGATAAGCAAATTTATAAGCTGCAAAGTAAAGAGGCCCAAGATGGTGGTTTATCCAATCAAGAGCATATGCATCTTATGGCTCTTTTGAGAGCTTATCATAAAAATCTCTCTTTCAAGAAATCTTCTGGAGGCAAAAGACTAGAATCACATGGATAAAGGAGGGTGATGCCAACACTCATTTCTTTCATTGATCTACCATCTTGTGAAGAAGAATCAATAAAATCCATTACCTTTACGATAGCCAAGGTGGAAGATGTAAACCTCTTCTCATCTTTATTTCTCCAGCATTTCCAATCGAGATGGAAAGAGGATCAAAGTCTAGACACTATGGAACTCACTTTCTTGCCTCAATTGATTACTCAGGATCAAAATAATAAGCTTTGCAGTCCTATTATTGAGGAGGAAATTGTTGATATTGTTAGAAGCTTACACCCGGACAAAGCTCCTGAGTCAGATGGCTTTCCAGCTTTTTTCTTTCATTGTTATTGGCCTCTAGTAAAAACTGAAACTATTCTAGCTATTCCATACTTTTTCCTGCATGGTAAGCTTCCGGTAGCTTGAAATTGCATTTGTATCACTCTTGTTCCAAAAGTTATAATCCCAAAGTTGTTTCAGATTATAGGCTTATCAGTCTTTGTAACACCATTTATAAAATCATTACCAAACTCTTGACAAATCATATGAAGCCTTTGCTCTTCTCTATCATTGCCCTTGAATAGGGAGCTTTCGTCTATGGAAGAAGTATTACTGATAACATTTTTCTCACTCATGAAGTTATGCATTCTCTTACTAGGGCCCTCGCAATAGAAGCTTAATGATGCTTAAAATTGATATGGAGAAGGCCTTCGACAGTATACATTGGCCCTTCTTATTTCAAGTTATGAAGCAATTTGGGTTCTCTTCTAAGTTTATCCTTTGGGTCCGTACTTGTGTAACTAACATTTGCTTTGCTATTCTTGTTAATGGTGCACCTACCTGCTATTTTTTTTTCATCTAGGGGCCTAAGATAGGGATGCCCTATGTCTCCTTATTTATTCATATTATGCTCAGAAATTTTCTCCAGATTGTTGCATTATGCAGAGCAAGAGCAAGTTAACCTGCTAAAAGCTTATAAAATACAAATTGGCCTTTCAATCTCACGTATCTTCTTTGCTGATGATGGTATTCTCATTGCAAAAGCAACCATTCACGATGCAATATGTTTAAAAGCTATTCTAGATTCATATTATCTGCTCTCAGGTTAGGCTGATAATTATTCTAAATCTCATATTAAGTTTAGCCCCTCTGTATTACCTACCATCAAATGACATATTCTAAGGCATTTTTGGGTTATCTTAAAGGAAGATGTTTGGCACTATATATCTTGGTCTCCCGATTTTTGGGACTACTCTGCCTCTAATCTCTTTCAATTTCTTACTTGATAAGGTGAGAGCTAAAATTGCAGGTTGGAAGTGAAAAGCTTTGTCTTTTACAGATAGAGTTGTCAAAATGAGTAAGGGCCCATGGGCCAGCCCATTTGGCCTTAAAAATGGGTCGGACTGGCCTAAAAAATTCTGTCCCATTTATGCAAGTGGACTTTTTAGCCCGGCCCCCATAGTCCATGAGCTAAATCAGATTAAGACCGGATCAACCCGTAGGCCAGCACACTTTGTTTATTATTTTTTTTCCTTCCTCCTCCTTCCCCCACACGCCACCCCACCCTAAACCCCGACTGCTCCCGTGCTCCACGTAGCCTATCCCCCACGGCACCCTACCCATTGTGCCTCAGGCATTGCCCCCTGGGCCTCTCAGCCATCCACACCACCTGCTGCTCCATGCATCCTCCTACCCTCCCGCCCAGTCCCTTGGCCCCTTGGTGAACCCGCACCCTACCACCTCCATCACTGCCCTCCCCACCCACCCGCTTCGTCGGCCCCTGATCCTCCGACGAATCTGCACCCTGCCACTTCCATCACTGCCCTCTCCAACCACCTGCTTTGCCACCACCCCACCTTCGATTGCTTCGCACACTTTACCCCCTGTGGTACCCCGGCTGTCGTGCATCCAGCACCGCCCCCCGAGCCTCCTGGCCGTCCACGCCACCCGCTGCTCTACGCATCCTCCCATCCTCTCGCATTGCTTCCTGACCCCCCAGTGAACCTGCACCCCATCCCCTTGGCCCATCGCACCTCCAACACTTTACCTCGACCTCCGGATCGCCTTTGCTACCCCCTGTTCAAGAAAAGAAAAAAAGGAACACCTTTACTACCCTAACCCATAGCCCACGTGGGCTAAGGTTGAGCTAAATTTTTGTAGCCCATTTTAACAAGTAGGCCGAACCAGACCAGGCCCACATAATCACAGCCCACGTGGGCTAGGGCTGGACTAGGCCGGACCGGCTCATTTTGATAGCTCTATTTATAGGTAGACTTATTTTGCTTTATCCAAACCGACTCATTTTGATAGCTCTATTTGTAGGTAGCCTTATTTTGCTTTCCCCAATGCTTTCATCCCTTCCTCTTTACTCTTTAGCTTCTATGTACATTCCTCCTTCGATTCTTAAGCAATTGGAGAGGGAATTCCATGCTTTTCTATGGGATCATCCTGTGGATAAATGGGAGTTTTATCTTATTTCTTGGGACTCCATTTGCATGCCTAAATAGCTGGGGGGTCTTGAGCTGACCACTCTAAATAAGAAAAAGCAAGCCTTCCTTGCCAAGTTAACTGGCCATCTGATCTGCAATTCCGATACTCTTTGGGCCAAATTTATCTATGTTAAATATTATTTTCAAGGTTCTTGGACAAACTATAATAAACTGAGGCGTTGTTCCACCATGTGGCATAAAATATGTGATGCTGCCTCCATGATCAAATTTGTTTTTCAATGGCAAGTTGGGACTAGTCACTCGAAACATATTTTCCAAGACCCATGAATTTCTAATATTTCCATCATTGCTTAGCCTACCTATGTCAACATTGAAAATGTTCATATTGTTTAATGGGTCTCTGACCTAATTGCTCCAGATCATACTTGGAACATTAATTTATTACAAGAGCTCTTTTCCAATGAAATGATGAACTGGATTCTAAGCATTCCTATAGCAGAAGGTCCGTGGTCTGATCACCTCCCTTATTTTGCAACTAATTCTAGTAGCCCAACTTTAAAGGACTTCTACCCTTTAATATCTTCCTCTCAAGTTGCTGATGATAGTATCAATTTCAATTGGATTTGGAAGCCTAAAGTCCCTCCTAGAATCAAAACTTTTTGGTGGAAGCTGCCTTGGCGTTGGCTCCCTACCAAAAGCCATTTGATTCATAGAGGTGTTATCCACCTGACTAACTCTCAATGTGACTTATGTCACCTAGAGGAGGATTGTGAGCATGTTATTATTTCTTGCCCCTTTGCTACTGCCTGTTGGAGGTTGCTAAGCAGTAGATATGGTCTTGGATCTTATCTTAATTCCCTTTATGCTTTGATTCATTTTATGGAGCATGTGAGGATGGAAGAAGATCTTAAAATTCTTTGTGCCTATATCCCTTGGCTATTATGGAATACTCGAAATGGACGACTTTTCCAACAAACATCTACTACACCCTCTCAAATTATTATGAAGGCAAAGGATATACATTCTGCAACTATTGAAATAGAGCTACATTCATCCTTTGATACTCATTTAAGGCACTAGGGTACCATCACTAAGCAACCCCCCAACCAATCCACAGATATTTACATATCTTGGATACCCCCTCACTTAGGAGTATTGAAGGTTAACTTTGATGCTTCCATCACCTCAGATAAGGCTGTAGCTAGGTATATTATTAGAGATCACCATGAAAAATTGTTAAGAGCCGGAGATAAAAAATTATTATCCTTTTCGATTCCCCAAGCTGAGCTTACAGCCGCTTGGCTTGATATTTTTACTACCACCAATGACCTTCAAGCTCAAAACATCTGGCTAGAAGGGGACTGCTCCACCGTCATTAATTAGATTTCTAAATCAAATTTACACTTTGCTCAAATCCCAATCCTGAAGGATATCATAAACTGTAAAAGTGATAGAAACATTGCTGTATCTCATACTTATAGAGGGGCTAATCAAGCTGTGAATTTCTTAGCTAATCATGCTTTGCAAGAAGATTTTTTCGATGTTGACCATATAACTACGAGTCCTCAATTAATTGATATTCTTATAGCATATCGTAGATCAACATCCTTTATCCGATGCAGAAAATGGTGAATAAATATAAATTTTACATGATTGCAAGATGGAATATGAATCCCATGGATTCTGGAGGACCTGCATTAAGCTTTGTCATTGTGCCACAACTTCATGATTTCTACTTTCATTGGATACTTTTATTAATTTGCTTCAATGCTTATTATTTTCATATATTGGAACTTACTTATGCTCCAATCTTCTGGGCAAGATGGCTTTTGAAGTTCTGGTATCTGCTGCTTGATGTTATAATTTGGGCTTTTATTCTGCATATAACATGTGCCACCACTCCAGTCTTATGTTATACACTTTTATATTACATGTTTGGATGCAGGTACTGGTATATGATGATGACCCGGCCAATTCGTTTTGATGCCATCAATGATTATTTATTTGTACATAGGATATGTCAATGGTTTTGGATTTTCAGACCATCTGACTATGATCTACTCTTTGGTCGGTGTTTATTTGATTACCAACTGGATCTGGACTTCTATCATTTAATTTTACATGTTCATCTTGAGATGCCTATTTCACAAAAGATAAATATGAACCATGCTGTCATTGGAGTGCCTATATTAAATTTTGTATTAATGCTATGGGCACATACTTGCTGCATTAACTAGACATTTTCAGCTATTTGCTATGATGTTCTTCAGTTTCATATTCAGGAACCTACATCCAACATTGAAGCCCCCCGGGTTGCAAATATGTGCACTTATGCAAGTTGTTTTACAGTACTCTATGTCGGATTGCAATGTTTAGGTTTTCCTATGATCTCAATCTTGGCTGCCGAACTGTCTTTTTTTAAGATTTTGGTTGCCGGTTGTATCATATTTCTCACCACAGCTTGGACTTCCACAATTCCATATCTTAATCCAGGCTCATCCTTATTTTCTTTACTCATTCAATTTTATCATAGAAATATATTTTCTATGGGGTTACTTGTATTTACTTAAATGTGCGTTGTCACTGTTGGTCAGAGTTTTATGATCTCTTCAGTATTCTGTGAAACTGCTTCCCAGATCCAGTGATGCATTTTGCTACAAGCGCTCTCTAAGTTGATTGGAGCAGGTGGGAATTGTTAATATGGGTTACTCTATTTCCTAGGATTCAACCATTGGCTATTCATTGTTACTGCTTCCAGTCATCAGCGTACTTTCCTCTACAGAGTGCATCCTAGGCTTATCATTGTTGCCACATAGCTTTTACGTATCAGTCTCTTCCGCCATGGCATGGACTTTTTGTTTACCTGCTACGGATACTGCCACTGTTTTATATTATGCTGTCATCAATACTTTCTCCAATCACTTGGCTTTCGCTACTTTTTTTTGTATTCTATTTGTTTATTCCTTCCTTTGCTTTTCCTCTTGTTATTAAGCTAGACGGTAAGTTTTTGGGATCAATGAAGTTCCACCCTTTACTCAAAAAATAAAAGCATTAGCAAGGTCGGCATAGAATTGAAGACAATACCTATGCCTTATTTGATATTAAAGAGGTATTTGGTTTTATATTTAAAACTAAATCCTTGTTCATTTTATTTGGAGGAACTCGTTATGGATCTAGATGTTGATATATTTGCAAACCAATGTATGTGTTATAGAAGGAGCATGGGATCCTTCGGATGCTATGCACTTCAAATCTTGTCTGCAACATTGTTTTGACTCAAAAATACAATTGGTACTCCTAATCACTGCAGGCATTTTTCATCACAATTTAACCCTTTCATATGCATGCCTGTTGTGAGGAGAGTTGCCACATGCCAATTGCATGCATGACCATTATAAAAAGGTATCTAGCAACCGTGATAATTTTCTCTCATTTTAGGCATGTTACTCATGTTGTATTTGAAAAAAAAAAAAAGATCACACTACACTCATGTTGATGATAGCTCCTAAGCAAGAAAGATGCTAAAAGCCTCCACTACCTTTCTTGGGGATGTGGCTTTGGATGGCCCACGCCTACAGTTCTCCGGGGCACCAATTTCTACTAAGGGGTGACTGGTTGCAGTAGTCTTGTTCACGTGCAAAGCCTTCTACTGCATTTTTAATAATTAGGTGTGGATTGGATCGATTTAGATTTAAATTTTAATACTATATTTTTTTAAAATAATTTATCGAACACATCATAGGTACGAATAAACAAACACAAACAAACTAAAATTTATGTAGTTCGACACAAGAGGCCTACATCTATGGAAAGGAGGAGCAATCCACTAAAAAATTCATTCCAAAAATAGGTATAATATATGATACAAAATATTCAAAATAAAAAATCACAAGAAAGGCAACAGTATATTAAAGCAAAGGCAACAAAGATCCAATCGGATTAATCAATCTCGACCTCAGCAACAAACCAAAGATAAGAGAATACCTGAGATGAATATTTTATTTCTCAATCTTCATAAAAAATCAAGATATAATACCAAAATATCAATGATGAACACCAACCAAAGAATAGGGGCATTCGGTCAATAGCATAGAGCGTCCATAAAACCGAGAAGAGAAGAAAGCTTCAAGAATCTTCACACCAAAACAAAAAAAGAATGGAGA
This sequence comes from Cocos nucifera, assembly GCA_006176705.1. NCBI lineage: Eukaryota > Viridiplantae > Streptophyta > Magnoliopsida > Arecales > Arecaceae > Cocos > Cocos nucifera. The sequence continues at coordinate 42,257 of QRFJ01004350.1, read as the reverse complement.
AAAGTTGCTCAAAAGCCTTTGGTGCAGAGCTCTAGTCGATTAGGAATGAAAGATAGGGAGAACAAGAGCAATGGAAACAAGAGCCGAGAGACCCAAAAAAAATAACACCAAACCTAGAGTTTGTCGTTGCATACATCAGAGAGAGGGCTTTGGTCCCCCTCTTAAAGAAAAATAATTCCAGCAATACTTAGAGTTCGATTCGAAGAAGAACACCATAAGTCATAGAAATCTATTGGGAAGAGTCAAATAAAAAACCTTTTTTATAGAAAAGCCCCTCAAGTATTAATATTTTGGAGCCATATCTTATTTTATAACAATCCTCCTTGCGAGAAAATATTGTACCTTTATACCAGATATGGATAATAAAATACTACCTCCTCCTCACCACAAGCCCTGAAGGGCATTACCATGTACTTATACCAATCAAGTTTAGAAAATTTCTAAACTTAATTACCAAGATTGGTTTAATAAACATATTAGCCGGATTATGAGCAGTATAGATTTTCTTAAGCCTGACATCATCTTTCTCTACCAAATCTCTAATGAAGTGATACTCGACATCTACATGCTTAGTGCATTCGTGATACATTTGGTCTATGATAAAATGTAAAATACTCTGGCTATCATAATGAATATCCAAATAATCATATTCGAGATCCAAATCCTGTACTAACTTTTTTAGCCAAATAGCCTTCTTAGCTGCCTTTGTCAATGCCATATACTCTGCTTCAGTGGTAGATAAAGCAACTGTAGACTGCAAAGTAGTTTTTCAACTGACTACACATCCAAAAAGAGTAAATACATATCTGATCAAAGATTTTCTCCTGTCCAAGTCATATGCATAATCTGAATCACAAAATCATATAACTGTATAATTACTTTATGCTGAAAATACCAATCCGAATTTAGAAGTGCCTTTCAGATATCTAAGCATCCATTTCACAACTGACCAGCGAGCCTTTCCAGGCTTATCCATGTATTTGCTTACTACACTTACTGTTTGTGAAATATCTGATTGAGTACAGACTATCGCGTACATGATACTGCCAATTGCACTCGCATATAGCACTCTAGACATATATTTCTCCTCATCCTCAGTCTGAGGAGAGTTTCTAGCAGACAGTCTAAAATGACAGACAAAAAGGATAGTGACTGGCTTGACTATAGATATACCAAATCTATCCAAAACTTTCTCAATATAACCATGTTGAGCAAGAAAAAATCATGACTATCTATCATGAATAATCTCCATCCTAAGTATCTTTTGTATCGGTCCAAGGTCCTTCATTTCAAATGCAGTACTAAGCTCAGCTTTCAACTTTTAGATGACCGACATGTCCTTAGCTGCAATTAATATATCATTCACATATAGTAACAAGTAACAAAAGAATCTATCTGAAAGCTGCTAGTGATACATGCAACTATCATATAGAGATCTGCTATATCCATGGTAGATCATAAATCTATCAAATTTATGGTACCACTATCTTGGAGATTGCTTGAGATTATATAAAGATCTTTTGAGTAAACAAATTAACATAATCTTCTTTATCCGGAATCTCAAAATTAGGTGGCTGTTGCATATAAATCTACTCCTCTAAGTCGTCATGAAGAAAAGCTGTTTTAACGTCTAATTGTTCCAACTCCAGATTTTGAGAAGCAACAAAAGCAAGTAACAATGGATAGAAAAGTGTTTGACTACAGGAGAAAATACCTCCTTGTAGTCAATACCCTCTCGTTGACTGTAGCCCTTTGCTACCAACATGGTCTTATATCTAAAATCTTGAGGATTTTCTCCTTCTTTCTTCTTGAAGATCCATTTGCAGCCAATTGCCTTCTTGCCTTTTGATAATTTAACTAACTTTCAAGTTTGATTCTTTTCTAAAGATTGTAGTTCTTTAACCATAGCCATGGTCCACTGCACTGTTCGAGAACTATTAATAGCCTCCTAATATGTGGTTAGCTCATCATTAATAGTGTCCGCAACATTCAAAGCATAATAGACTAACTCAACACAAGCAGAATCCTCGAAGCCATACCTTTGAAGTTGGCAATACTATCAATCTAATCCTGGCCTTGTAATGTTACCTCCTTCTAAGTCTGTATCTCTACATTGGTTTGCTGTTGTTGTTCATTATAAGTATCTTCATTTGATTGCTGCTGCTGTTGTGATTTAATAGTCTGATCAATATCCACAACAATCCTATCCTGCTGACCCTGATCCTGATCTCTCTGAGAAAAATTGGACTGCTGCTATCTTGAAGGAGTGGCTGTCTCATGAAATGTCACATTCCTGCTGACTAGAAATTCTTGAAATACAGACTCTATATACCATAATCTATAACCCTTCAGTCCATATGCGTATCTAATAAATACGCACTTTTAGCCTTGGGATCTAATTTTCCATCTCTGACATGTGCATAAGCCGGACATCCAAAGATTCTAAGTACCGAATAGTCTGCAAGTCTTCCTATCTACATCTCTTTTAGAGTTTTCATACTTAATACTGATGCTGAAGATTAGTTTATAATATAGCAAGCTGTGTGAATGGCCTCTGCCCAAGAATTTCTACTTAATCTAGAACTAGATAACATAGATCTGACTCTCTCTAATAGTGTACGATTCATGCATTCTGCCACACCATTCTGTTGAGATTTATCCATGGTTATTCTGTGTCTGATAATGCCTTCTGATTTGCAAAAGTTATCAAATTCTGTAGAATAAAATTCTAATCCATTATCAGTTCAAAAAGTTTTCACCTTCCTTTCAGTTTGCCTCTTGATCATAACCTTCCATCTTTTGAATGCTTCAAATACATCACTTTTATTTTTAATGATGTATATCCAGACTTTTTGGAAGTAATCATCCATAAAAGTAAGTATATATCTAGATTCACCCTTGGATGCAATTGGGATAGGTCCCCATAGGTCAGAATAAATATAATCTAATATACCAGTAGCCTATGCACGCCTATAATGAAGCTAACTCTATGTTATTTTCTAAATATGCAATGCTCACAGAATCTAAGTGCACCAATCTTTTGACCACTCAGCAGACCACATCTACTCAACTCCTGTAAACCTTTGTCTGAGATCTATCCTAGTCTCTGACGCCACAAATGTGTCAATTACTTAATAGAAGACTATACAGCTGATGCCTGTCCAACCACCATAAGGCTATCTAGGTAGTAAAGGGTGCCACTCAATTTACCTCTCAATAAAGTTAATATTCCTTTATTGATAGTTATAGATCCTCTACCCCATCTGCCCTTATAGCCTACTATGTCAAAGGCATATACTGAGAGAAGGTTCCTTTTTAATTTAGGAATATATCTGATATCATCCAATATCACCACAGTATTTGAATTAAATTTACTTTAAATTTTATCAACATCTTTTACATTACAGATACCATCATCCCCAAGAAGAACAATACCTCCTTCACAAGATCAAAAAAAAGAGAACCATTTCTTATGGGGTGTCATGTAGAAGGATGCTCTAGAATACACGATCCAAGTATCAACATAACTGACACTGCAAGCAGCTGTAAATACTACATCGTCTGGTATATTGCTATGACTTCCTAAAGAAACTGCAACTAATATCGTATCTAAGATTGTTCCTTTATCTTTTTGTTCCTTCTCCTTGTTAGATTGTAGAAATCTACATTCTGATTTTTAGTGACCTGACTTTTTATAATAATGACAAATACCTAATCTTCTAGGCCTAAACTTTGATCTATTTTTGGACTTACTTTTATCCTGTCCTCCCTTTTTCTGTTCATCTCTGCCTCTAACTATAAGTCCTTGAGCTGGTGCCTAAGCCTGATGCTATAGCTGTACTTTTAATCTAAGCTCATTGGATAACAAAGTAGCTTCTACCTCTTCAAGACTTATAGTCTCTTTTCCATAAAGCATGGTAGTGGTAATATGCTTAAAGAATTTAGGCAAAGAGTAAATTAGAATCGAAGCCTTATCTTCTTCATCTATATCGACATCAATATTTGCTAAATCAAGAAGGAGCTTATTATACTCATCCAGATGATATTTGAGTGAAGTTCCTTCTGCTATACGAAATGTATGTAATTTTTTCCTCAAATATAATCTATTGGTCAGAAATTTTGTCATATATAGACTGTCCAATTTTTTTCATACACCTTTAGCTATATCTAGATCCACAATATTGCATAGGATTTTATCACTCAATCTAGAAAGTAAGATTCTTAGGGCTCTCGCATTAATTTTTTCTTTGGCTGCCTCATTATCTCCTGGGATTGCATCCATATCCTTGATGGTTTTTACTACATCTTTTTTAACACACAAGTATTTCATTCTTGCCTTTCATAGTGAAAAGTCTTCTATGCCATCAAAGACGGCCACTTCATGCCTGATGATGGTGGAGTGAAAAATAGATGCCGAATCATTAGATTTGAATATTAATATTATATCTATCTAAGTGAAAAACTTTATTACTTGTCACTAGTTATCTAAGTGCTCTGATACTAATTATTGAGATCGTGCCCATCGGATTGGATCGATTTAGGTTTGAATATTAATATTATATTTTTTTGAGGTAATTTATCTAACAAATCATAGGCATGAATAAACAAACATAAATAAATCAAAATTTATGGGGTTCGACACAAGGGGCCTACATCCAAGGGAAGGAGGAGCAATCCACTAAATAATTCATCTAAAAAATAAGTACAATATAGAGTATAAAATATCTAAAACAAAAAATTACAAGGAAGATAATAGTATATCAAATAGAAGGCAACAAAGATCTAATTGGATCAACCAATCTCGACCTCGGCAAAAGATCAAAAGTAAGAGAATACCTGAGATGAAGATTTTCTTTCTCAATCTCGACAAAAATTAAGATATAGTACCAAAATATCAATGACGAACACCAACTAAATAATAGGGGTGTTCGGTTAATAGCACAAAGCATCCATAAAATTAAGAAGAGAAGAAAGCTTCAAGAATCCTCGCACCAGAAAAAAAAAGAGAACAGAGAAAGGTTGCCTAGAATAAGAGCAATGGAAACAAGAACCAAGAGCTCAAAAAAAAAATAACACCAAACCTAGAGCTCGCCGTTGCATATATCAGAGAGAGGGCTTTGGTCCCTTTTTTAAAGAAGAATAACCCTAGCTATACTCGAAGTCTGATTCAAAGAAAAACACCATAAGTCATAGAAGTCTACCGGGAAGAGTCAAATAAAAAACCCTTTTTGCAGAAAAGCCCCTCAAGGATTAATATTTTGGTGCCATACCTTATTTTATAACATTAAGGTTAAAATAGGATCGAATACCGATAAGATAATATCCATATATATATTTATTTTATTTGATGAATATAAATATAGATACGAATATTATTCATATATAAAAATGTATATTCATATTTATTTTAAATGGATATGGATATAATTCGGATACTAAAAGTATGTATTGGTGCGAAATCTGGTTGACGTTGGAACTGGCTGGAGCTGGAGAAGCCGAGGTCGCCGTCGGAACCTGCAAAAGAAGTCCAAATCGGAGGAGGTGGCTCCGACAGGATCGTCCAACGGTCAAGTCAGCTCTTCTGACCAATAGAAATGAAATGCTTAGCAAAGTTTCGAGATGGAAGAGAAAGTCTGGAGAAAACGTATCTGGAGGATCTCTTTTATAGACGGAGCCTGTAACAAACTGATGGTGACAGTCGCAACTGCTGGGTAGTGGACCGTTCAAGCCATGTGGGGTTTGTTACAGAGGATAGTATCGGTTGTCATGATGCATCCATTATCGTGACATGCAGGCGATTGAGATTTAATTATTGAAGTTCGGACTGAACCGCTATCAGCAACGAGAAAGATTCAATCAGAAAAAGACCTTCGAACGATTGGAAGAAATTCGGAGGGAGTTCGACTGATGGAGAAATCCATCTGGAGAGAGAGTTCATCTGAGGGAGAAGTTCGAAGAAAATTTGGCTGAAGGAGAAATCCATCTGGAGGAGAAATTCGAAGGAAGTTCATTCGGAGGAGAAATTCGGAGGAAGTTTGTCTGGTGGAGAAGTCTGAAGGAAGTTCGTCTTATGGAGAAGTCCGAAGAAAGTTCGTCCCAACAGTCCCAAAGATCGGCAGGCATACTAAAGGTCGATCAAACTAGGGATGAGCGAAGCCACGGTTGAAGCTCTTCCATGACTTGGAATCCTTCTCTACCAGGTGCTGCTGGTCCGAAGTTCGATACGAGTGAAATTTATCCCCAATAATAGTTCCCCTACCTTTAAATTTGAAATTCGAGAGAAGGGAGTACAAAATAGATGACTGCCGAAGTTTCGATCCAAATTTAGCGCTAGCAGGATGAAAAGTTTTGGCGTTTATCGCGTTGGCACTGAAGCCTCCTTAAATGCAAAACGACCCAAAAAGATAAATTTCAAAATTTTTGCTGAGACGCTGTCTCAAGTATGGTGCAAATATTATTCTGTCGACCTCCAGTCACCTACTACAACGAGTGGGACACGCGTCAATTGGAGATCGGCTGGAGGAACCTTTCCATCATAACTATTTCAAACTCTATGGGATACTTAAGTCTAGCATTTTCTTCTGAAGACTCATTCTTTCTTACACTCTTCTCTTTCCTTTCGCTATTTTCTTCCTTCTTCCTGAGAGCACTCCGATTTCTTCTTCCTATTTCTTCGCTTGCCGACATTTTTCTCGTTCATTTTCTACCATGCTAGTCATCTCGTTGATCTTGCAGACCTAACTAGGTTAGCATCGAAACATTTTTCTTGATTATTTCTGCATCTTTTGCATCTCGTTCTTTCGATTTCTCCATAGCAGTTCGATGTCTTATTTTCTTTAATTTTTAGAGTTTTTCTGTATTTGAGTTTGATCCAAATATCTTCTAAAATCACTCGGTCATCCGATTCTTGGAGTCCATCCAATCCGACCTCACAAAACTCCAACTCCGATGTGGAGGCCGAACTCATAAGTGTATCCCATCCGATCTTTATATCTGGCACCATTCCTTGCTCTCTGTCTTTAGATGACCTTTCATTAATTAGGATCTGGTATGGGGTCCCTTTCGAGTATGAACTAGAAGTTCCTAGACCCAACGATCGGGCTTGCTCTCTTCCATCCGATCGATTTTGTCTGTACCTGGAGATCCTTCATGCTGGACTAAGGCTTCCTCATCCATCTTTTGTAATTAGTCTTTTTCGCTTCTTGAACATTTTGCTTTCCTCCGTAGTGCCAAACTCCTTCAAGTTTTTGATTGGATTCCTTTCTCTTTGCCATCTTGTCAAAGTTCATCCAACCATCTCCCTCTTTAGGAATTACTACACCTTCAAGCGCCATCTTTCCGTAAGGAACTGATGGTACTTTTCTTTTCAGTTTGGTAAGGAGTTATTAAAAGGAGCCCCTTCTTCTATCCATAACTGAGAGGAGAGGTTCTTTTTTGTATCCTACCAAACTTTAATGCTAGGGCTTCCTCCTTGAGGTCTTCTTAGAGAGTCAATCCACTGAGCTCCTAGTTTAGATAGGGGTGATCTTGACTCTATTAGTAAACTTAGAAATTATCGGACTCCCCTTCTATCCAAACTCTTGAAGGATCAAATTCTGTTCAACATGGGTTTGAGTTCCCTCGATCCGACTGGTACCTTTTTTGCAAGCTTCAAATTTTTACAGAATTTTGTATATATGTGGATGTTGTAGATTATGATCTTTTATTTATTATAGAGATGGATGCTCGAGTCATTGACAAACTTGCCAAAGAACTTTATGCCCAAAAAAGGAAGGAGAAAGTACCAGGAGAGAGTTCGAAGAGGGTGAAGATTACTACCCCAAGCTCCACGGCCCCTCCTGGTGCTACTGCCACTTTTGAGGCTGTCGAGAGTGCCGAAGTCCCTCGCCCTGTCGATCGAGGTTCTCCTTGTTGCTAGGATCAATGTCGTTGGGGGTTCGATGCCTCCTACGTCTGCAAGTTTCCCCACCAAAGATCATCTTATCGAGAGAGAAGGAGGAAAGGAGAAGAAAAAGAAGAAAAAGTCGATCGTTGTGAAGGTGCAACGCAAGACTTATCCCAGTCGATCCAATGATAATAATGACTTGAAAGAGGACTCCTTCAGCACCCCGAACACTATATGAGAGTTGGTCGACAAGTTTGCCTTACTAGAGGTCATAGATCAGATGGTCGATCTCGATGATGCACAACTCACCTGGAACTCCCTTGGTACCTTCCTTTAGGTAATCATCCCGCTATATTTCTTCTTTTTTTTCTCCTCTAATGCCTGTATAACTCTATTTGCTCCTTACAGTCGGATTACCAATTGCTAGTATACATCAAAAAGGTAAACCGTTTGAAGTCAGAGTCATCAAGGATTCAGGAGAACCTCCAGGCCGAAGTTGATCGCCTTCGGGAGAGGACTGCTAAAACTGACTGTCTCTTGGAGGAGAAGACGATCGAGGTTGGGCTCCTTCAGGAGGCACTTCGGAAGGGAGAGCTCATTCTAGCGAGGTCGCAGGCTGCTTTGGCTTTGGAGAAAAAGAGGAGAAAAAAATTGAGGTCAGGATTACCAAGCTAAAGGATGAAACCTCAAGGCAGATCTCAGAGGCAAAGGTCCAAGCAGTTAAGGAGTTCAAGATTTTGTCTGAAATGATGGACCTGAACATTGCCTTCAGCTAGGAGGCTTTTCAAAAGAGGTACGAGCTCTGTAAGGATGGAGTGGCTGGAAAGTTTTCTGAACTTGATCTCGATTTTCTTTACGGAGATGTCTCCGATGAAAAAGCTGGACCATTAATTATTGCGGCCGATCCTTTTCCGACCGAAGCAGCCCTTGAGCCCTCCGAGCCCACTGTCGAGGCACCCGAACCCGTGCTAGAGCCCAAGGTTATCCCTGAAGCACTGGGCTCCCCTGCTGCTCCTCCTTCCAAATCAGTTGAACCGATTCTCGGGTCTGCGACTGCTATCGAAGCGTCAAGCTCCTCTCCTGTTTCTCCTCCTGAGGTTGGGGGTTCTTGATAGTTTTATTTTTTTTTTATTTTTTTACTTTACCCTGTACTTAAAGAACTTTAATTAATGAAAGAAAATTTAATTTTTGTCAATACCTTCGAGTGCTTTTGAATATTTTTCGTGCATTAGATACAGTCCCCTGTCAATGCCGACCTGTTGCCTCAGGGCATCCCTTTGAAGGCTCATCTTATACATTTGAGGAAAGAAGTTCATCAGTTGGAAAGAAAATTGAAGATGAACTTCAGAAATCTAGGAAGCATGCTTCGAAAGCCATAATTGAGGTCACCCACCTCCGCAAGCTACACATACGAGATTCTACAAGTGTTGCCATCAGGAAGGGTGTCTTCGAGAAGGAGCTTGCCGAACTCAAGAAAAACACCAGCGACAAATCTTGGGTGTTAATGGCGAAGGTCGGCTCTCTCGAGATCAAGCTTAAAGCGGCCAAGGAGAAGATTCAATTGTTAGAAGAAAGTTCGCCATGGTCCTTTGACAAAGCACACTACGAGTGAGATTGATCGAAGAAATTTTTCGTGCTCCATAAGCAGTTGCACGATGCTGAGCTCACTTACGATACTTATCAGTTGGGTTGGAGTGAAAGAATATCCAAACTTAAGAAGAAGCTTCTTACCGCTGAGAGTGAGGTGGTTCGGCTCTAGAAGTAACTCGCCGATAGCTATTATTCTGGATCGAGCAGGGAGTCGGAGCAGGTTGCAACCTTGAGGAGGATCATGGACAAACTCTTTGAATCCATCGGGTAGGAGAAGGTCGAGGTTCAGCAGCTGAAGATCCAACTTGCTTGTGAGCAGCAAGTCGTTAAGGATGCTGAAGCTGAATCGAAGGTTCTAAGGAAGAGGCTGCGGGAGCCAAAGGAAAACTACTGATGGGCCGATCGGATGTTTTGCGATAACTTGATGAGGAGGAAAGAGCTTGAAGAAGAGATCGTTGTTATGAAGGAATTTTTAGTACTGGCTAGTAGTCTGAAGTCTGAGGAATTGGATCCTTCTTAGGATTTTGTCCGTCCTTCTATTTTTTACTTGATCTTATAGACCCTCGTTTTGTAATTATCCTTAACTTTAATGAAATGGCACTTTCTTCTATTATCCTCTTGCGCAAATTAGATGTTTGTCGACTCTTTTATTCTCTTTACCTTCTCTTTTAGCAGGATGAGCATCGAATAGTATTTTTCCTCCATTTTAAGCAATCAGAGATTTTTACTCATGTTAGGATGAGGTCGTCGGAGCATTCTTTGCTCTTGCTAGGACGAGGTTCTCCTCCTGCTCCTAGCGAGACTGTAGGGGCACAAAAGGAGTATTGAAAGGGCCTCTCCCCACATTTTGACTTAAGTAATCGAGGTCTTCGTTTTAGCTCATTGTTAGGATGAGGTTCTCCTCCTATTCCTAATAGAGCTATAGGAGCACAAAAGGATCATTGAAGGGGCCTCTCTTCATATCTCAGCTTAAGTTATCGAGGTCTTCGCTTTAGCTCAATATTAGGATGAGGTTCTCCTCCTGTTTCTAACAGAACTATAGGGGCATAAAAGGATCGTTGAAGATGCCTCTTTCCGCATCCTAACTTAAATAATTGAGGTCTTCGATTTAGCTCAATGTTAGGATGAGGTTCCCCTCCTACTCCTAACAGGCTATAGGAGCACAAAAGGGTCATTGAAAGGGCCTCTCCCCATATCCCGACTTATGTAATCAAGGTCTTCGCTTTAGCTCAATGTTAGGACGAGGTCCTCCTCGTCTCCTAATAGGACTAACTTCATCAAATGACAAAGTTTGGGAGGCTATTTCCAATCATCATGTTTTGCATCAAGATTGAAGATATTAAAATAAGAAGATTTTATTGAAATGAGATTATTGATAGTACATGCATAAGTTCTCCGAGCTCCATGGGCATGGGAGATTGGTGCCTTCGAGCTCCCTCAAGTAATAAGTTGCAGGCTGGATGACCTCTTTGATATCGTAAGGATCTTCCCAGTTTGGGATGAACTTTCTTTGATTTTGAGGTTGTGAAATGGCTACTCATTGAAGTACCAAGTTTTCCACTTTGAATATTTTGCCTTTGACTCTGGAGTTATAGTAGCAGGCCACTCTTCATCTATAAGCAGCCATCCAAACTTGGGCTTTTTTTCATTTTTTCGCCAGCAGATCGAGGTTTGCTTTGAGGTCCTATGAATTACATTGCTTGCTGAAGGCTACAATCTGTACCAATGGTAGTTTAAGCTCTATCGGGATGACTGCTTCTATTTCGAAAGCTAGAGCGAATGGTGTTTCTCTAGTCGGCAGCTTCTAGATAGTTCGGTATGCCCATAGGACATGGTAAAGCTTATCTGCCCAAGTCTTCTTTGCTCTTTCAAGCCTTGCCTTGATGCCTTGTAATAAGATTCTGTTAGTCACTTCTGCTTCACTATTCACTTACGGATGAGCTACTGACATAAAGTTGTGAGAGATATTCAAACATTCACAAAACTCAGCGAACTTTCTCCCAGCAAATTGTCGTCCATTATCTATAATAAGGATTCGGGGCAGGCCAAATCTATAAACAATCGACTTTCAGATGAAGTCTTGCACTTTGGCTTCAGTAATCTTTGCCAGGAGTTCGGCCTTGACCCATTTGGTGAAGTAGTCGATCGCAACTAAGAGAAACTTTTATTATTTGAATGCCGTCAGGAATGGGCTAAGTATATCCATTCCCCATTATGCAAATAGTCAAGGGGCGCTTAGTGGGATAAGCTCGAAGGTCGATTATCTTTGTATATTTTTATTTCTTTGACAATGATCGTACTTTCTAACATATTCAATGCAATCATGGTGCATAGTCGACCAATAATAACCTTACCGAAGCAGCTTATGAGATAAGAATCTAGCGCCCAAATGGTTTTCATAGATTCCTTCATGCACTTTCTATAATGCAAAATCAACCTCGGAAGGTCGAAGATATCTTAAAAGTGGCAAAGAATATGATCTCTTATATAGTTTATCTTCGTAAAGTACATATCGGAAGGCTTGGTTTCTCTACTTTCGAGCTTCCTTTGGATCGTGAGGGAGAATTCCTCCTCTGAGATAAGCAGTTAATGGATCAATCCAACAGGGCTCATAGTCAATCTGAATGGCAGTCAGCGGCTCTTCTGAACTGGGGCATTTTAGTACTTCAAAGTATACTTCCTTTGGAAGTTCATTGAGGGCAAGTGTGGCCAATTTAGATAGAAGGTCGGCTCTGATATTTTCCGTCCTTAAGATGGTTGGATATTGAAACTGTTGAATGCTGAGGTCAAGCTCTTCACTTTCTCAAGGTATCTTATCATATTTTCCTTTCGAGCCTCGTAATCGCCATTGACCTGTCCTACTATCAACTGCAAATCATTGTAAGCTCAGAGCCGATCTGCTTCTAGTTCTTTTGCTATCTTCAGCCCCACTATCAGAGCTTCATATTCTACGCCGTTGTTCATTGTAAGAAACTCAAAACATAGTGCATACTTGGCAATAACCCCTTTCGGATTGATCAAGATCAGTCCAGCTCCTGCATCGAAAGCATTGGTAGAGCCATCCAAATATAGGGCCCAGAAACCTTCAAAAAGGTCTACTCTTTCTTCGAGGAAGCTCGATTGTAGCCACGGAATGCTGGCCTCATTCTACTTAGGTTCGACATCATCTAGGATCGTGCATTCTACTATAAAATCGATCAGTATCTGAGCTTTGATCGACGACCAAGGTTGATGGTTGATATCGAACTCTGTGAGCATAATTGCCCACTTTGTGATTCTTCCAAAGGCGTCTGTTTGATGAAGAACTATCTTTATTGACTGATCAGTGAGGAGTGTTATTGTGTGCCCCTAAAAGTAGGATCGAAGTCTCTCGACTGCAATTAAAAGAGCGTAAGTTAATTTTTTTAATTTAGTGTATCTGATCTGTGCATCCCTCAGGACTTGGCTTATATAGTAGATCGGTCACTATATTTTCATCTCTTCTTTGACTAAAATCGCTGCGAGGGCTATTAGAGAGACTGCCAAGTATAGAAATAATTTTTCTTCAAGTTTGGGCTTAGCCAGCAAAGGAGGCAAGTTGAGATAGTTTCTGAGCTCTTCGAATGCTTGCTGGCATTTCATAGTCCAGTAGAAGTTCTTCGATTATTTGAGGGCCTGAAAAAAAGGCATGCACCGCTCAACCGACCTCGAGACAAAGCGATTCAAGGATGCCACTTTTTCGATTAGACACTGAACATTTTTTATTGATTTTGGGGTAGTCATTTTCTAGATGACTCGGATCTTCTCCGAATTGGCCTCGATTCTCCATCTTAAGACCATGAACCCGAGAAATTTCTCTGAGGTTATTCTGAAGGCACACTTGATCGGATTCAACTTCATCTTATATCTTTGGAGAGCGTTGAAGGTCTCTTCAAGGTCGGCTACGTGACTGATCGAAGTTCGACTCTTGACAAGCATGTCATCTATGTAGACCTCCATATTGCGATCGATCTACTCTCTAAAAATCTTATTGATCTGACGCTGATATATTGCACCAACATTTTTTATGCCCGAAGGATATGACCCTATAATAATAAAGACCACAATCAATAATAAAAGTAGTTTTCTCCTCGTCCTCTGATGCCATCCGAATTTGATTGCAGCCGGAGAAGGCATCCATGAAGGTGAGAAGCTCATGGCCTGAAGTTGCATTCATCAGTTGATCAATTCTGGGCTGGAGGTAACTATCTTTTAGATAGACCTTGTTCAGTTTTTCGAAGTCTATGCACATTCTACATTTGTCGTTGGCCTTCTTGACTATGACCACATTGGAGAAGCAACTTGGATAGTTGACTTTCCAAATGAATCCAACTTTAAGGAGTTTGTCCACTTCCTCTGTTATCGCCTTCTATCTTTCTGATGTATGATTTCAAACTTTTTCTTTCATCGGTTTGCATTTGGGATCAATATGCAGTCGATGCTCCATGATCTCGGCATCAATTCCTAGCATGTCTATGGGGATCCAGGCAAAAGCATCGGCATTCTTCCGCAAGAAGGCAATGAGCTACTTTCGAACTTCTCCATCCAAGCTAAAATCGATCTGCACCGTGTGTTTTGTATTTTCGTTATCTAGAGAGATAGCTACCAGATCTTCCATGTGTTCGCCCTGCTCCTCAGTAAGGTCATCGCAAACATCCAGCTCATCGATTGGACAAAGATCAGGTTGGCTATTTTTTTGTAAGGCAATAGAGTAGCAATGCCTTGCCAGAGCTTGATCTCCTCTGACCTTCCTAATTTCATGACTTGTTGGAAACTTCATCTTTAGGTAATAGGTGGATACTACTACCTAAAGTGCATTCAGATCAGGTTGGTCGAGAATTGCATTGTAAGCAGACGGAGCTTTTACTACCAAAAAGTTGACCTGTGCTTTAGCCCATTTAGGGTATTATCCTGTAGCCACAGTTAGTGTTATTATTTTCTTAACTGGCACAACAACATCAGTGAAACCCACCAATGAAAAACTCATAAGTTTCAGATGGTTATTAGATATAGACATTTTAAAGAAAGCATCATAAAATAAGACATTGGTAGAGCTTTTATTATCTATCAGAATGCGGCGTACATCATAGTCAGCAATGTTTAGAGAAATTACAATTGCGTTGTTATACAAAAATTGAACTCCTTGAGCATCTTCATCAGTGAAAGTTATTGATTCTTCAGTCCTCCGCTTCTTCGCTTTTTCTATCGATCCGCTAGCCTCTCCCCATCAAAGTCCTCTAGAAATGGTGTTGATGATGCCGAAGGGTGGCCGATCTTCTTGTTGCTCTTCTTTTCTTGATGGTTTGGGCTGGGGCAGTGCCCTTGGCCGATCTTTCCTTACTTTAGGCCAACGTCATAAGAATCAACCAAGCCGGTCTCGCCTAATGAGCTTCTCGATCTCGTCTTAGAGTTGGATGCATTCCTCAGTATCATGACCATGGTCATGATGGTAGAGACAGTACTTATTAGGATTTTGCTTGCTGGGATGAGATCGCATCTTCTCTGACCTCGGCAGCTGCTCCTTGATCTCCATCAGGACTTAAGTCTTCGGAGCGTTAGGGGGAGCATAGGTGTGGAACCTTATGGGGGGAGAGTTTCACCATACCTTTTGATCAAGGCTTCTCTGACGATGAGCTCGAGGAGAAGTTCGGGCTAGTCTGCACTCGAAAGGAGTTCTAGAGTGCGGGCGAGCTTCGCTCGGCTTTTCCTCAACTATGGGCTTGCTTGAATCACCCACTTGCCGCTTTCTCATGGCTTCTTCATCCTTCGCCTTGAAGGCCTCTTCCGTCCGGGCATAATCATCAGCTTGGACTAGCAATCAGCAAAATTTTTGAGGTACTTCTTCTCCAGGAAGAACAACAAATCATTCTTTTAGAGGCCATCCTTTAGTGCGGTCATTGCAATAGACTGGTCTAAGTTTCGGACCTCCAGAGTAGCAGCATTGAAGCGGTTGATAGAGATCTGAATGGACTCTCTTTCCTTCTGCTTGATATGGATGAAAAAATTCGAGCCTCATCGGGGACGTCAGCTGCTGACAAAGTGAGCCATAAATTGATGGCTCATTTGATCGAAGAAAAAGATAGTATCCAACTTAAAGGTTGAGTACTAACTCCTAGCCGCTCCTTCAGGATGGAGGAGAAAGCTTGGCATAGGATGGCGTCGGATGCATCATGGAGCAGCATCATTATCCAAAAGATCTTCAGATAATCAACCAGATCAGTAGTCCCGTCGTATCTCTCGAATTGTAGGAGCTTGAAGTTTGGCGGGATTGGTTCCTGCATGATTTGTTGGGAGAAAGAAGGGTCAGTGCAGATATCATTGATGTGGGAGGAAGGAGCATGATAGAGTTCTTTGATCCGTCGGTTTATTTCTTATAGCTTTTGATCCAAGAGATTCTTACAGTTGCAGATTTCCAAAGTCTTCTAGTAAAATGTAGGTAAGATCCCCTCAGGGACTGAATCATGTTCGGAGCAAGATCTCTCTGCCCTCTGCTTTTCTTTTTCGAAAGTTATCGGCTGACTCGTCCAAGTCGGTTGTCCCCATACCAGATCCTAGGTTTTGGTGTAACCCGCTTCGGCTGGACAAGCGTCGGAGGCCATTGTTGCTGCATGGCCTATACTGCTTCAATGAGGCCTCTAACCTGCTGGACCAATAGGTTGAATTGCTCCGCATCCACTATTGCTGTCGGTGGAGCTTGAGATGCTGGGGATGAGATAGGGGTGGGCAGATCTGGATGAGATTGGGCTGCGAAGGTGGTTGATCGTCGAGTCGAGGCTTTCCTGAGAGGCATTGTTGAGAAATCAGTCGGGGAAGAAAAGCTTTGAAGAGGAGAAGAAGAAAATGCTTTCGCTGAGCACTCCTTTAAAAATAAGGAACCCTCAAAAGAAAGAGGTTCCTTCCTCCAGTGCCATTACTGTTGGTGCGGAATCTGGTTAATGTTGAAGCTGACTGGAGCTAGAGAAGCTGAGGTCACCGTCGGAACCTGTAAAAGAAGTCCAAACCAGAGGGGGTGGCTCCGGCAGGATCCTCCGATGGTCAAGTCAGCTCTTCTAGCCAATAAAAATGGAATGCTCAGCAGAATTTCGAGATGGAGAAGAAAGTCTGAAGAAAACATATCTGGAGGATCCCTTTTATAGATGGAGCCTGTAACAAACTGATAGTGACAGTCGCAACTACTGAGTAGTGGACCGTTCAGGCTATATGGGATTTATTATAGAGAGTAGTGTCTGTTGTCGTGACACATCCATTGTCGTGACATGCAGGTGGTTGAGATTTAATTATTAAAGTTCGGACTGAATCGCTATCAGCAGTAAGAAAGGTTCGACCGGGAGTAGCCCTTTGGACGATTGGAAGAAATTCGAAGGGAGTCCGACTGATGGAGAAATCCATCTGGAGAGAGAGTTCATTTGGAGGAGAAGTCTGAAAGAAATTCGACTGAAGAAAAAATCCATATAAAGGAGAAATTTGGAGGAAGTTCGTCCGGTGGAGAAGTCCGGAGGAAGTTCGTCTCATGGAGAAGTCCGAAGGAAGTTCGTCCCAATAGTCCCAAAGATCGGCAGGCATACTAAAGATCGATCAATCCAGGGATGAGCAAAGCCGCAGTTGAAGCTCTTTCGCGATCAAAAATCCTTTTCTACCAGGCATCGGTCCGAAGTTCAGCAGGAGAGAAATTTATCTCCAATAGTATGGATATAATTATAGATATAAGTTGAATAATTAAATTTTATAACTTTAGAATAAAAGATATTACTAAATAGATGATAAATCAAGTAAATAGCATATTTATATAGTAGTATATTTTTTTTAAATGTTAATAAATGCTATATAAAATTATATAGGGTTAAAGGTAGATTCTTATATCATCAGCATGCAAGATCTCCCCTTATTATAAAGTAGTAGACTAACTGAAGTCATCTGAGAACTTGGTCTCTAATATAAACATTGAAGATTGCATCACTTGTAGTGCATGCAGCACTATAAGATAGGATACATGCATCCATGGATACCATCCACCATAAAATGGACAGTGATCTAATAACGTGCACAACATGCATCGCATGATCTATACCCATATACAGCCATCCATTTTGCTTTTAATAATATCCATAAATGCACTGCATGCATACCATAGAGGATCCACGCTCAACTAGATAACGTAACCAAGCTATGTCAAGGTTAATTTTTTCCAGAAAAAAGAAAATCTAATCAGCACTCAATTTCCAACCATCCATTCCTGAAAATTAATGCAACCAACCATTTTTCTAATCAACAACTTCATTTTCCAACACATCACCAAACATTTCATTGTCATTATAGTTGAAGTTAAGCGATAAATTTTCAATGTTCTTTGTGTCAATACATAAACATCATGAACTAAATCAGCAGAGAGTCACGTACCGACTAACCTCCTCTCATACCAAATCAAATTCCAGCAATCCAACCACCCGAGCACCTTGCATTTATCTAATATACATACGTACATACATACATACATGCAAATTACCCAAGTAAATTGTCCTCATTTTCCCCTTTCTTGCCAATCCTGCCAACTTAATTAGCAGACGACAACAATAAAATCATACATCCAAGTAACGGGAAGCAAACACTGCCCACGTGTCGTTGTCACGTCCCAATCTTCAAACGGGAGAACTAATTGCATAGACCAGTGCAAATCTCGGAGCATATGTACGGTGGATGACGCGCAACCGAGAATTGGTAAAATACAGGGGCCCGGTCCAAGTAATAACTAGACGGCGACGACGCTGGTGTTTCATCGGCTCCATTGATGAAATTGAACTCACGTCCAGGTAAACGCGATGGGGCTGGCCACGACGTGCTTCCCGTCGGACCACTCGAGCCGGCCGAACCCCGACAACACCGACGGCAGCGACGGCGACGAGAAGCTCACCGTGTAGCTCCGCTTCTCCCCCTTGTTCGCGAAGCTCAGCTCCGCCGGCTCCACCACCACCTTCACTGCCCCGCCGGCCACCGAAGTCGTGACCGTCGACTTGTACGTCCCCGGGTCCCCCACATTGGTCACCGTCCTCGTGTGCTTCACCGTCGCCACGCTGGCGCCGGCCCCGCTTGCCCTCTGAAACGCCACCGCGAAGGACGGGTAGTTGAGTCCCGACACCGCGTAGGTCCTCGCAGCGTCGCAGGTATAGTTGGTTCTTTTGGCCACAGCGGCGATATGGCGGGAGGTGTAGTTAAGCGCGCAGAGGAAGTCGATGTAGTCCTCGGCGGTGAGGTCGTAGATGAGGCCCGGGTCCACGGCGCGCGGGGGATCCACGTGGCCGGCGCCGTAGTCGAAGGGGGTGGCGGCCTTGCCGGTGGCGCCATCAAGGAGGCCGCCATCGCCGCCGAGGTAGGCGGAGTAGGCGGTGGTCATGAGGGCGGAGCGGACGGCGGCGGGGCTCCAGTCCGGGTGGGCCCCTTTGAGGAGGGCGGCGATGCCGCTGACGTGAGGGCACGACATGGAGGTCCCGGAGATGATGTTGAACTCCACCCGACGCGAGTCCACCGACAGCTGCGTCGGACCCGCCGCCCCGGTCCACCCGGCCAGGATATTGACCCCGGGGGCGATCAGGTCCGGCTTCAGGATCTCCGAAGTCACCACGTTCGGTCCCCGCGACGTGAACGCCGCCACCACCGGCGACGGCCGCACCCCGATCTTCGTCCCCCCGAATACGATCGTCGCCGTCGGATTTTTATCCGATCGTAGATAGTCTCTGATGGCATCACCGGTCTTCTGGCCGACAGCGCTGGCCGGGAGGAGGTGGACGTCGGCAACGAGCTCCTCGCCGTTGGCGTCGGTGTTGGCGAGGACCATCCCGGCGCCGCCAGCTTCGCGCACCAAGTACCCCTTCTGGGTCCGCCGGATGATCCCACGGTCGCAGAGAACGATCTTCCCAGCCACCTTCTCCCGCATCAGGGTCCCCTGCATGCAAAAATTCCCGTCGGTGGCGTTGCTGGCGTTGCCGGCGTACACGAAGGGGAGAGGCGATTTCGGAAGCAGCTTCCCACTATAGAGCGATACCCCGGTATAATTCTTGCCATTTCCGAGAACAACGTAGGCGGGGAAGTCCCGGTCGATGGTTCCGGCGCCCACAGTGACAATCCATGGGGCGACGTTGGTGACGCTGAAGGCGGAGGGGCCGCCGTTACCGGCGGAGCACGAGATCAGGAGCCCCTTCTCCATCGCGTTGAACGCTCCGATGGCGACGCTATCCCTATAATATTCCGTCATCTCGCCGCCAAGGGACAGAGAAAGGACCTGGCAGCCGTCGTCCACCGCCCTGTCCATGGCGGCGAGGATATCGGAGCTGAAGCACCCGCCGGCCCAGCACACCTTGTACGCGGCAACGCGCGCCCGCGTCGCCATCCCGCGGGCGGTGCCGTTAGCGAAGCCGAAGAGGCTGGCGTCCGTCACGACGGAGCCGGCAGAGGTGGTGGCGGTGTGAGTCCCGTGGCCGTTGTCGTCCCGCGGAGACCTGGACTCCGTGGTCCCGTTGATGGGGCCCGTGCTGGCCTCGTACCCTTTGGAGAAGAACCGCGCCCCGATCAATTTCCGGTTGCAAGACGTCGCCTTGAAGTTCTTCCCCTCCTCGCACGCCCCCTTCCACCCGGCCGGCACCGGTCCGAAGCCCGTGTCGTCGAAGCTCTTCCTCTCCGGCCATACCCCGGTGTCCAGAACTCCCACCACGACGTCGCTGGCCGTGTCGGCCTGCAGTAAGTGGCCGTCGCTCTCATCCAGGCCTAGAAACTTGGGCGTCCGGGTTGTGTGGATCTCGTAGCGGAGCTCCGGAAGAACGGAGAGGACGCCCTCACGGGATTCCAAGGCGGCGGCCTCGGCGAGGGTGAGACGGGTGGAGAAGCCGTGGGAGACCGTGTCGTAGGAGTAAAGGATCTCGGCCGAGTCGGAGACGGAGCGGAGGGAGGCGTAGTACCAGGGGCCGTGCTCAGCGAAGGTGGCCGGCATGCGGGACTTGGCCATGTGGACGATGTACGTCCGGCGCTTCTCCTCTGCTGCTGCTACGTGGCAGAAGGAGGAGGAGTAGAGGAGGAGGAGGAGGAGGAGCGCCGCCGGAGCCATCACTGTTCTCCTCGTTTCGGTGGCGTCGGCGAGCTCTGTTCGTTATTTAAATGAGAAACAGTGAGGGGGGTTGGGCGGATGGGGAAGGGAGGGATTGGGGGCTTCGTTTTGTCCAGAGGAACACGCTTGCCAGTTGAGAACACGAGAGAGAGAGAGAGAGAGATGGATAAGGTTTTGCCTTTAGGGTTGATCTCTCTTATTTGTCATTATATTTTGAATATATATATTTTAATTAGGATAAAAAATTTTTAGAAGAATTGATTCTCTAACATACCAATACTTTCTCGAAACCATATCATATCATATCATATTATATATATATATATATTAGGAATAAATTTCATTTTCGTCGAAGTCTAGTCTGAAGCTTAGCTGGCTGATAATCACGGAAGAGCTTCAATCAAAAATTCTCTTCCTAAAAGTCAGACTCATTCAATGGCCAAACTACCCAACGATCAAACCCAGCCGAGCTTCTATAAAAGCCAAACTCCTTACGGACTCCTCCAACAGTCAAGCTTCTACGAAAGTCAAACTTCTTCCGGACTCCTCCAGCAATCGGACTTCTACGGAAGCCGAACTTCTCCAGCAACCGGACTTCTACGAAAGCCAAACTTCTTCCGGACTCCTCCAGTAGTCGAACTTTTACGGAAGTCGAACTTCTTTCGGACTCCTCCAGCAGTCGAAAAGTCGAACTCCTTCCGGACTCCTCCAGCAATCAGGCTTCTATGGAAGCCGAACTCCTTCCGGACTCCTTTAGTAGTCGGACTTCTACGAAAGTCGAACTCCTTCCAGACACCTTCAGCAGCCGGCTTCTACGGAAGCCGAACTACTTTCGAACTCCTCCAGCAGTCGGACTTCTATGGAAGCCAAACTCCTTCTGGACTCCTCTAGTAGTCGGACTTCTATAGAAGCCGAACTCCTTTCGGATTCCTCTAGCGGTCGGATTCCTATAGGAGCCGAACTCCTTCTAGATCGTTTCTTCAGATGGATTTCTATAGGCGATCTCATTATTGAACGATTATAATTGGCATTTATCAGGACAATCACGATCATCATTCATTAGGATAATTATGATTGACATTTATCAAGGATAGTTACGACAGTCATTAATCAAGGCAGTTACAACAGGCTCCATCTATAAAAAGGGACCCCAGATACATTTTCTCTAAGCTTTCTGATTCTTTTCGAAACTCTGTCGAACTTCTCTCTGAGCACTCCATTTCTGCTGGCTAGAAGAGCTAACTTAACCATCGGAGGGTCCTATCGGAGCCACCACCACTGACTCCGGATGAAACTTTATTTTGCAGGTCACCGACGACGATCTCATCTTCCTCGACTCCAGTTCGATCTAGCATCAACCAAATTCTGCACCAACAAAATTAGCACTAGAGGAAGGGCCCTCTGTCCTTGAGGTTCTCTTGATCTTAAAGGAGTGCTCAGCAGCGATCTAGAGTTCTTCCCAAAAAAAAATACCTCTCAAGAAAGCTTCGACACGGCGATCAACGATCTCTGCAGCCAGATCCCATCCAGATACATTAGTTTCTGCTCCAGCTCCGTTAACTCAAGCTCTACCTGCAACCATAATGGATCTAAAGCAGTTTAACCTGCTGATGCAGCGGGTTCAAGGCCTCATCGAGATGGTGTAGGCCATGCGGCAGCCCCCGATGGCGACTCCGCCAAGAAACCCACCATCAGAATCTCGAGAATCGATATCAAAGAAAAGCATTTGGGCTAACATATCCATCGTCGCTAGAAAGAGAAAACAGAGAGCAGAGGATCCAAGTTCGGATCATGGTTCTTCTTTGGAGGAGACCTTTTCCATCTATAGCCGAAAGATCTCTAAGGTCTGCGATCGAGACAACGTCCTCAATCACAAACTGCGAAAGTTGGACCGATGGATTGAGAAGCTCGACCACGTTGCCCCAGCTCACCATGACGACGTTCGCACCGATCCTTCCTTCTCTTTTTGAATTATGTAAGAGCCCATTCCACTGAACTTCAAGCTTCCTTAACTTGAAAGCTACGATGGAACTCTGATCCGGTCAATCACCTTAAAGCCTTTCGGACCATAATGCTGCTCCATGGTGCACCAGACGCCATATTATGTTGAGCTTTTTCATCTACGAAGCAGTAAGAAACTGGTACTCGATATTGAAGCTAGGTACGATCTTCTCATTTGACCAGATGAGCCATCAGTTCGTGGCTCACTTCGTCAGTAGCCAACGTCCGTGTCGAGGTTCGGATTCCCTGATGAATGTCAAGCAAAAAAAGAAAGAATCCATCCGAACTTATGTCACTCAGTTTAACGCTGCGACATTGTAGGTTTGGGACCTGAACCAATCTATTGCAATGGCTGCACTCAAGGGCGGCCTTCAGAAGAATGATTTACTATTTTCTCTAGAGAAAAGGTACCCCAAAAACTTTATCGATCTGCTAGTCCGGGCCGAGAGATATGCCCATACGAAAGAAGCCTTCAAATTGAAGGATGAAGAAGTTGCAGGAGAGTGATGGATGGACGAGTCTAATAGATCCACCGTCGATGGAGGGCCGAGTGAAGTTCGGCCGCACTCACAGACTCCTTTCGGACGCAAGCAAGTCCAAACTCCTCGAGCTCGTCATCAAGAAAGCTCCGATAGAAGGGTGCGAAGAAGTCCTCTCCCCGAAAGATTCCACAACTATGCCTCCTTTAATGCTCCTCGAACTTAAGTTCTAATGGAAATCAAGAGTCAGCTACGAAGATCAGAGGAATTACAGTCTCCTCCGAACAAGCGCAATCGAAGTAAATACTGTCTCTACCACCATGACCACGACCACGATACAGAGGAATGCATTCAGCTTCGAGATGAAATCGAGAAGCTCATCAGAAAGGGCCGGCTGGATCAATTCATCCGACGTCAGTCTGAAGCAGGAGAAGATCGGCCAAGGGCACTGCCGTAGCCAGGAACAACAAGGAGGTCGATCACCTCTCAGTGTTATCAACGTTGCCCCTGGGGGGTCTCGGTACCTCTGCGAGCCAACATCTCTCAGCCTCAAAGCCAAGAGAAGTTTGCTCCAAATTGAGAAGGCCAGCATGAAATAGATGAGGTCGTCTGGTCTGGATCTTATCATCTGAAAAAACTCGAAGGAACAATGCTCCAGTGACCCTAAAATGCAAAGAATTCGGAAACGTGCTGCCATGGCCGTGTTAGGAATAGGAGGAGAACCTCATCCTAACATGTGCAGGTTGAAGTTCTTCAACCTCGACTAGAGATAAGATCTCTCCCGAGCGATCGTGCCAACCTTGACTAGAGATAAGATCTCTTCCGAGTGCTCGTGCCAACCTCGGCCAGAGATAAGATCTCTTCCAAGCGACCAAGCTTTAACCACGGTTAGAGATAAGATCTCTCCCGAGCGCCTGTGCCAACCTCGGCCAGAGATAAGATCTCTCCTAAACGATCAAGCTTGAACCTTGACCAGAGATAAGATCTCTTTCGAGCAACTGAGTCAACCTCGATAAGAGATAAGATCTCTTTCGAGCGCCCGAGCCAACCTCAGCCAGAGATAAGATCTCTTCCGAGTGACCAAGCTTCAACCTCGGCTAGAGATAAGATCTCTTCCGAGCGCCCCTGCCAACCTCAGTCAGAGATAAGATCTCTCTCGAGTGACTGAGCTTAAACCTCGACTAGAGATAAGATCTCTCTCGAGCGCCCGAGCTTCAACCTCAATTAGAGATAAGATCTCTTTCGAGCACCGAGCCAACCTCAACCAGAGATAAGATCTCTCCCGAGCACCCGAGCTTCAACCTTGACTAGAGATAAGATCTCTCCCAAGCGACCATGTCAACCTCGGCTAGAGATAAGATCTCTTCTGAGCACCCGAGCTTCAACCTCGGTTAGAGATAAGATCTCTCTCGAGCGACTGAGCCAACCTCGGCTAGAGATAAGATCTCTTCCGAGTGCCCGAGCTTCAACCTCGGCTAGAGATAAGATCTCTCTTCAAGCGATCGAGCCAACCTCGGTCAGAGATAAGATCTCTCCCGAGCGACCAAGCTTCAAAACCTTGGCTAGAGATAAGATCTCTCTCAAGCGATCGAGCCAACCTTGACCAAAGATAAGATCTCTCCTGAGCGACCAAGCTTCAACCTCGACTAGAGATAAAATCTCTTTCGAGCGATCGAGCCAACCTCGACTAGATATAAAATCTCTTTCGAGCGACCGAGCCAACCTCGGCTAGAGATAAGATCTCTTTCGAGCACCCCAGCTTCAACCTCAGTTAGACATAAGATCTCTTCCGAGCGACCAAGCCAACCTCGACCAGAGATAAGATCTCTTCAGAGCAACCAAGCTTTAACCTCGGCTAGAGATAAGATCTCTCTCGAGTGATCGAGCCAACTTTGATCAGAGATAAAGATCTCTTTCGAGCGACCAAGCTTCAACCTCGGCTAGAGATAAGATCTCTTTCGAGCGCACGTGCCAACCTCGGCTAGAGATAAGATCTCTCCCGAGCGATCGAGCTTGAACCTTGGCCAGAGATAAGATCTCTTCCAAGTGATCAAGTCAATCTCAATTAGAGATAAGATCTCTTTCGAGCACCCAAGCCAACCTCGACTAGAGATAAGATCTCTCCCGAGCGCCCGAGCTTCAACCTCGACTAGAGATAAGATCTCTTCCGAGCGATCGAGTCAACCTTGGCTAGAGATTAGATCTCTTCGAGTCCCCATGCCAACCTTGGCTAGAGATAAGATCTCTTTCGAGCACCCGAGCTTCAACCTTGGCTAGAGATGAGATCTCTCCCGAGTGATCGAGCCAACCTCGATCAAAGATAAGATCTCTTCCAAGCGATCGAATTTCAACCTTAGCTAGAGATAAGATCTCTTCCGAGCGCCTTAGCCAACCTCGGCCAGAGATAAGATCTCTGCTAAGCGTCCGAGCTTCAACCTCGGCTAGAGATGAGATCTCTCTCGAGCGACCAAGTCAACCTCGGCTAGAGATAAGATCTCTTCCGATCATGTTAGGAATAGGAGGAGAACCTCATCCTAAATATAAGCAAGTCGAAGACCTCATTCATTTTAGATGAGATGGGGAGAGAGGCCCTAATAATGGTCGTTATGTACCCCCACGGTCCATTAGGAACAGAAGGAGAACCTCATCCTAATACGAGCAAAGTCGAAGATCTCATTTATTTTAGATGAGATGGAAGGAGAGACCCTGACAACGGCCCTTATGAGCCTCCATAGTTCATTAGAAATAGGAGGAGAACCTCATCCTAATGCGAGCAAAGTCGAAGACCTCATTTATTTTAGGTGAGATGGAGGAAGAGGCCCTGACAATGGCCCTTATGTGTCCTTATAGTCCGTTAGAAATAGGAGGAGAACCTCATCCTAACATGAGTAAAGTCGAAGATCTCGTCCATTTTGTTCATTTTAGACGGGATGAGAGAAAAGGCTCCAAAGATGGCCCCATTATACTCGACAATAACAGAAGATAAGATCTTCTCCGAGCTTCAACTATACTTTCAACCTCGACTGGAGATAAGGTGCAGAGCCTTGAAGAGGACTTCGATAGTCATCCTTTTTATACTCTCTTTCTTCGAGTTTCAAACTCGAAAGTGGGAGAACTATTATTGGGGATAAATTCTGCTCCCACCGAAGTTCAATCTGAAGCTTAGCCAGTTGGTAATCATGAAAGAACTTCAATCAAAAATTCTCTTTCTAGCAGCTGAACTCATTCAGTGGCTGAATTATCCAGCGGCCAAACCCAGTCAAGCTTCTACGGAAGTCGAACTCCTTACGAACTCCTCCAGCAGTCGAGCTTCTACAGAAGTCGAACTCCTTCCGAACTCCTCTAGCAGTCAAGCTTCTACGAAAGTCGAACTCCTTTCGGACTCCTCCAGCAACTGGGCTTTTACGAAAGTCAAACTCCTTCCAGACTCCTTCAGCAATCGGGCTTCTATGGAAGCCAAACTTCTTTCGAACTCCTCCAGCAATCGAGCTTCTATGGAAGCCGAACTTCTTTCGGACTCCTTCAGCAATCGAGCTTCTACGAAAGTCGAACTCCTTCCGAACTCCTTCAGCAGTTGGGCTTCTATGGAAGTCGAACTCCTTCCGGACTCCTCCAGCAACCTGGCTTCTATGGAAGCCAAACTCCTTCTGGACTCCTCTAGCAACCGAACTTCTATAGAAGCTGAACTCCTTCCGAACTTCTCCAGCAATCGGGCTTCTATGGAAGCTAAACTTCTTCCAGACTTCTCCAACAGTCGAGCTTCTACGGAAGTCGAACTCCTTTCAGACTCTTCCAGCAGTCGAATTTCTACGGAAGCCGAATTGCTTCCAAACTTCTTCAGTAGTCGAACTTCTATGGAAGTCGAACTTCTTTCAGACTCCTCCAGCAGTCGGGCTTCTACAGAAGCCAAACTCCTTCCAAACTCCTCTAGCGGTCGGATTTCTATAGGAGTCAAACTCCTTTCAGACCATTTCTTCAGATGGATTTCTACAAGCGATTCCATTATTGAATGATTATAATTAGTATTTATCAGGATAATCATGAATATCATTCATTAGGATAATTATGATTGGCATTTATTAGGATAATCATGATTGCTATTTATCAAGGACGGTTACGACAGTCATTAATCAAGATAGTTACAACAAGCTCCGCCTATAAAAAGGAACTTTAGATATATTTTCTCTAAGCTTTCTAATTCTTCTCGAAACTTTGCTGAACTTCTCTCTGAGCACTCCATTTCTGTTGGCCAGAAGAGCTAACTTGACCATCGGAAGATCCTACTAGAGCCATCACCATCGACTCAGAATGAAACTTTATTTTGTAGATCACTGATGACGACCTCGTCTTTTTTGACTCCAATTTGATCCAATGTCAATCAAATTCTGCACCAACAATATATATATATATATATATATATATATATATATATATATATATATATATATATATATATATATATATATAATAAGAGATCTGATCAATCAAAGTCTAATCTATATCCAATCGGATCTCCGACCATTCGATCAGCGTACATCTTCGAGCGTGCGCCTTCCGACTAAAAAAAAAGCACACGCCTAAAAAATTAGATGAAAAATAATTTTTTAAAAAAATTGAACATGAAAAAAATTAAAAAAAATTAAGAAAAAAAATCTAAAAATTTTTAGAAAAAAATCTAAAAAAATTCTTAAAATTTTTTTTATTTTTATTTTTTTAAATTAAAAAAATAAAAAAATATAAAAAAGGAGGTGCCTCCTTTTTTTAAAGAAGGCTTGCCTTCTTTTTTTTAAAGAATTTTTTTTTATTTTTTTGTGCGAAGGTGCCTAAAAAAATTTTAAATTTTTTTTTCAGCCTTCAATTTTTTTCAACATGGAAGGCACCTTTAGAGCGCCTGGAGGCACCTTCATGCACCTTGAAGGTGCCTTCCATGCTAAAAAAATAAAAAAAAAAGCATCTAAAAATAATTAAAAAATTAAAAAATATATTTTTTTTATTTTTTTAGGCAGCAGGTTTATTTTTTGATTCTTTTTTTGGATGCACCTATTTTTTTCAGTTAGTGCACCTGATTTTTTTTAACCGACGCATCTTTTCAAGCGCATGCTAGAAAATGCGTGCTGATCGAATTGTTGAAAATTTGATCGGATATAAGCTGGGCTCCAATTGATCGAAGCCTAGTCTACCTCTATATAATAATACTCTCTAGAAGAGTATTATGGGATGCCAATTCAGCTTTTCAAATAAATTTTATTCTATCATGTGTACCTCAAAAGGGGTGCCACGTGATGTACAAAAGAGATGGAAGGCATAGTCAATAATGTTGTGGCCAAGCTTCACCTCAAAAAGGGTACCACATGCGAGAGCTGGAAGGCATAGTCGACAATGTCGTGGTTAAGCTTCAAGAGGGATGCCAGATCCAGGACCTGGAGGTAGGCATGGAGGTGGTCAATAGAGACGAGGGGGCAACAAGAAGAGTCATCGGAAGAGGAGGAGGAGCAATCAAGGGCATGCTCGAGCTCAGCGAGGTGGCCGATGAAGGAGGAGGAGTGGGTGAAGATGGGGATGGGCTCGATGGACCAGGTGGAGAAGGCGGTGATGAAAACCATGGGGTGGAAGGGATCGTCATCTTCGGCAACTTCTCCTCCTCCTTTGTTAATATGTTCTTCTTTCATGGTCGAAAGAGGAGGTGCGATTGCGCAGGACAAGTAGCGGTGGAGCAGTCGTAGATGAGCTCGAAGGCATGGTCGGTGATGTCATGGTCAAGCTTCAGGAGGGATGTCAGATTCAGGATTTGGAGGTAGATGTGAAGGTGGTCGACGGAGATGAGGGGGCCATAAGAAGAGTCGTTGGAAGAGGAGGAGGAGCAGTCGAGGGCACACTCGAGCTTGGCAAGGTGGCCGACGAAGGAGGAGGTGGAGCAAACCATGGCATTAGAGGTGGCTGGTGAAGTGTCGACCCATCTTGTGGCCCATGGAACCTATTATTTTGGCTGCACTAAGCCTCCTATTCATTTTGACTCCCATTCTCCTTCCCCGACATTCACCCATTGGTTGAAGAAAAAAAAGGATCGCCGACAGTAAAGTTGGAACCACTGGATTAAGGTAAACCAACGGTTCCCCCTCCCTTATTAGTGGCATAAAGGGGTTTTCAATCTCTATATATATAGACTAAGCTCCAATTGATCAGATTTTAGTCCATATCCGATTGGATCTCTAGCCGTTGGATCAACGCACATCTCCAAAATATCCCTAAAAGCAAATGGAGGACTTCTCATGCCCATTAGCTGAAAAAGAAAATATATTAATGGCTCATGGATGGACGTACAAAGCATGTACGAGCATGAAGGCCTGAAGGCATCTTCATGGAGGGTTCAATGCATGGAGGTTCAACAAGACACCTTCAGTTAGTGTTTATCATTTTTAGTTAGTATTTATTGGACCCAAAATCATCCAACTTGTGACCTGAGTTTGTGTTTATTTTACGAAATTTATGTTTATTTCAGCAAAGTTTCTATTTATTATATGTTGTTTGTATTTATTCTATGGGGTTTGTGTTTATTTTAGATAGTTTGTGTTTATTCAGCCTTGGATGGCATGAAGGCATCTTCATACTTTATGAAGGTGCCTTCATGAAGGGTTGAAGGCACCTTTATGTTTGTATTTATTTGGAGTTAGTTTGTATTTATTATTTGGTGTTTGTATTTATTCTAAGATGGTTTGTATTATTTCAACAGAAGTTAGTATTTATTATTTTCAGTTGATATTTTTTCAGCTAGTGGGGGAGAGAAATTTGAAGAGATAGGGGGCATCACGTCAATATGATGCATTTTCTCTCCACCATATCATTTTTTTTAACACGTCAAGTCAGCTAATGATGAGAGAAGTCTTCCATTTGCTTGTAAAGGTATTTTGGAGATGCGTGCTAATCCAACGATTGGAGATCTGATCGAATATGGACTGAGATCCAATCGACCGAAGCCCAGTATATATATATGTGTGTGTGTGTGTGTGTGTGTATGTGGAATCGATTATTTTGGCCACTTACTTACTACATGTTAAAGTAAGAAGGCCCCCATGTTCTATCGGCAATGACGTCACTTCCACCACCATCGTCTTCTCCCATCATTGCTGGTGGAGATAGTGGATTCCGATGAGATGAGAGGTAAGGTTTGTGAGTAGCAAGAGATGGAGTCGAGTGGACATGGTGGTTGGTAAGAGGAGGAACAAAAGGAGATGGTGGCAGGTTTGGGGAGTCCGGCGAGGAGGCAACTGGGCGGTTGATTCCAACGAGGAGATGGCGAATTCCAAGTAGGTGGGAAGTGGGGTTTGGGAGAGGCGAGCTAGGAGAGAGAGGGGAGGTTGGGCATTGAGGAGCGGTGGCCATGCAGAGGAGTCGTGGGCTGTGCCGATGGTAGGGTTTGGGTGTTCGGTGCAAAGTAATGAAAGAAAAAAAATAAAAAATATATATTTTTAAAATAATAATAAAATATTTTTAAAAAAATAATTTTAAAAAATATATGGGTAAATCATGAGGGATTTAAATCAATAATTTATCACCGGCTGTACTGTCAGAGACCTGCCCTCCTATTGGGCCATGGAGCGACATAAGCGAAATTCAAAATGCAAGAGCATGTGAAGGGGGGATGGTCGGGATGGGAGATATTTGCGGTGGCAGGAAGGGGTCGGGTAGGAGGCAAGGAAGGAGAAAGGAGGGGCATGAGGTGGCACTGGGGCGATGGTACTGGCAGGGTGCTAAGGAGTGCGATTGAGATCGATGTTTGTCGAGAAGAAAGAAAGCTGCAGCAGGTGACAGGGGGGTGGGGTGGCACCAACAAGCATGAAGAAGATATGAGAACAAGAGAGTGGGTAGGGGTGTGATCGAGATCGATGTTTATCGAGAGAGAAGAGAAGCCGTAGTGGGGCAGCAGGGGATGGGGCGGCATTAGCAGGCGTAGAGAAGATATGAGAACAGAAAAAAATAATAATAATAATAATAAAATATTATTTTATAAAATAATAAAAAATATAATATATAATAAATAAAATAAAATAAAATATTTTAAAAAACTAAAGAATATTTATTATTAAAAAATTTTAATAATTATAAGCTATAATTATCTATCCCACGCAACGTGCGAGTCTTCAACTAGTTATATATGTACATATTAGAATTTTGAAATATTGAAATTTATATCAACATGCTTCCAAAATTAAGCATGCATAACCTCTTATAAAATTATTTTTTTTGCATATATCCTTTTTTTTGGTATATTTATCAAGCCATCAAGTATCGTTAAGAATTTAATAGTTTAAAATTTGAAATGATTGAAATATCCTAAATGGATAGATATATAAAAGAAATATGGGTAAATTACAAAAATCTCCTTGAGTTTATGTATAAATTATATTTATACCCAGAAGTTTAAAAAATTTACCATTATATTCTTGAGATTTATTTTTAACATATACTTTAATCCATATAGAGAGGAGATTTTTGAAGGTTAAAAATAAATCTCAAGAATATAACGGTAGATTTTTCAAACTTTCAGGTGTAAGTATAATTTATATTTAATCTTAGAAGAATTTTTATAATTTATTTAAAAAATATTTATAAGAATATACATACAAATAGCAATCGTGCAAAAATATTAAAGTAATTTTACAAATTTAAGATGGTATACATATAAAAGATCATAATTTCTTTTTCATGAATATCTTCCTCAATACTAGAATTTACAAAAATACTTTCCAAAATTGATATTTACATGCATACTCTCATAAAATACTTATATATATACATACATATATATATATATATATATATATATATATATATATATATATATATATATATATATATATATATATATATAATATATATAATATATTATATATATATATAACATAATAGTTAGCAGATACCATTAGTCAAAATCAAATTTATTTAAAATAAAATTTAGTTATGATTATGAAACTATATTTTTTTTATCCCTAAAGTGGGTGAGAGGTAACAAGTCTTATTGGGAATTTACCTGACCTGTTGAACTTCTTTTCTTTGTATATGATTGCTCTCTTCCACTCAAGATCGTGCTAGTTCCTCTTCATCTGGTCTAAGAAATTTTCTAATTTATTTTCTAATCTCCCTTGAACCTTCTCTATCGTTCCCATTGTTCAGAATCAAAACCATTCTCTCCACACCTTTCTCCACCACTGGCAGCCCTCTTCCTCTCTTATCTTCATTAGAGGTCTCTTCACTACCAAAATCGAGGTCACTCCCACAAAATTTTCTTCCCTTCATTGCATCGAGGATGATCTAACCACCCTCCATCAAAATCATCCTACCTTTAACAATGCTAAGCACCTTCCCCAATCCCTTCTCCACCATCGGTAGCCCTTCTTCTTCTCTAACTTGATTGGAGTTCTAGCTGCCAAAATCTAAGTCCCTCTCATTGCCACTCTCCCTCCCTTCATTGCAATAAGGATGGCCAGACGGCCCCTCCTTGATTTCCATCATGTCAAAATAAGCCATAGCAAGGGTAGTTAAGATTTATGCATATACATTAAGTAGTAATTGTACAATTTCCTACTCTGAATACAGATGAATAATGCAAATGCCAAATTATGGTTGCAATGGATGCCATAGTGGGATGATGGCAAAATAATGGCAAAATAACCGATTGGAAACCTAATTCCTTGTATATGTTTATATACTTTCTACATGCATATATACATGATTGACTAATTAATTAATTAGATTAAGTTCTTTTACTGCTTAACTATCTAGCAAACTAAGTGACAGATAGAATAATTTTAGCATAGACACCCACTAAAGGTTGCCTATTATATAATTTTGCTATGAAAGTTTGCTTGCCATATATCATCGTCAACCATTTCTTGCTATGTTAACAAGTTTAGTTGCCTTAAGATGGCTATTTTTTCACCCATGAGAATGGTAGTAGCAAAGAAGTTTGATCACTATAATTTGTTATATGCCCTTAAAATATCCTAATCCCTTTCTATATTTTGACCCATGACCTCACACATGCATCTATAACAATAAATATTACAAATTGGTTTTTGATTAAATAAAATATGATGATAGTTATAAATGAAGAAAAATAAAGTAGAATAATCTCATTATTAGTGAAAAAATTTCTACAACTCTCTTTATTATTTAATTATTGAATCTATCATTTTCCCAAAGAAGCAGGTATTAAACTAACATGAGTGTTAACACAACATAAAATAGACAAAAATAAAAGTAGGATTTTTTCCTACATACCCTTCTAAATATGTGATATTATACAAATACCCTCACAAAGTTTGTATTTACATATATACCCCTATAAATATTTTCTTTTGTATGTCTACCCATTAAGGATATTTCAATCATTTCAATTTTAAATTATTAATTTCTTAATGGTGTTAGATGACATATATATATATATATACAAAAAAAAAGGAAAAAAATGATATACATACTAAATAAATATTTGATGAGGGTATATATGTATATATTAATTTTGAAAAGATATTCACACAAATTCAAATATTTAGGAGTGCATATATGCTAAAAAACTCTAAAAAATACTAAGAGACTGTTAAGGGTAGGAGAGAACTCAAACCAAAAAGATAAGTCAGGGTGCGGAGAGCATGAGAGCAATTTCTCTTCAATTTTATTTATAGAAAAAATATCATTAAAATATTTGTTAAATTTTGGTTAGCTATTATTCACATTAGTTATGAAACTGATTGGATAATGCTATGCTACGTACTTATGATCTTTTTTTGTCTTTTCATCTGTAATTAGTCTCTAACCATCCAATTCAATATAAATGGCTCGAATTTATCCACCAGTAGCCAACTATAGCTGATGATGTGCCTAGCTACTACAGTAATTATATTGAACTCCATAGATATTTTCAAATGCAGTGGGTGGTTAGTTCGATAATTCAAAAGAACTCGAGGGACGTTGTTAAAGCCCCTTCTTCCCCTCAACTAGAGGGGTAGGAGGATAGAGGCGACTAGAAGATTAATTCTCTCTCTCCCTCTCTCTCTGTCTCTCTGTCTTTTTGTAGTGCTACATCTTTTCAAATTGAGAGATAGAGGGAGATGCTAGAGATTGCCAAATAGGGTGGTGATCAATAACTATGTGAGGATGAGCGGTAGAGATTAGCGATCATGGACTAAGTGGGGGTTTCGATAACAATTCCTAGGGATGGTTGCTGGTAGTTGTTGGAGGGGGAATGAGAGTAGGAGAGAGGGTTTGAGTTGTATCTTTCAAGTGAAAGAATAATTCATCTTCTTTCATGACATGATAAACTGTTAGATCATGCAATAACTACTTCGAGATCTATGCAGTGGATGGATGAAAGAGGAATTGGAGCACTTTAAGATATATGAAATGTGTGATCTAACATTTGACATCACAAAACAAAATTAATCATTCACATGAAAGATACAACCTGAACTCGAGGAGAGAGGATGGGAAGGTAGCAGAAGTGGTCGGTGGTGTTGTGGTATCAACTCGCTCTGATACCAAACTGTTGAAATATCAATTACTCTGATACCGCTTGTTAAAGATCTAGTACCAAATTATTATAGTAGAAATAAAAAAAATAAAATAAAAAAATAATCAAGTACGTGGATCAGCCTAAAAGCTCACCTCCATGGGGCATGCAAAGCTTCACTATGAAAAAAAAATAGGTATAAGAGAAGAACACCCACTCTCAACTCATCGTATACAAATCTCTCTCAACTAGAAGCTATCCTCACAAAAACTCTCTCAGAATTCTAAGAAGATCCATAGAAGCTACAAGATGCTCTACCCTTACAGCCTCCTTGCTGGATACTATGCATCTGTTGCTTTTCTCTCTCGTGGGCTGCACGTACTCGATGCTCTACCAAATTTCTTTTGATGGTTGTTTGAGCTTTTCTACGTGTCTCTCACGTCACATGTGCCATCTTTTCTGCTCCACGGTACCTCAGTCCTTTAAATAGGATGAGAATCCTCTTCTCAGCAGTTCATAGAACTTCTAACAGGGCTCGTTCTCCTAATATGAGTCAAACATATCCTTGATGGAGTCTTGAAATATTTTTTAACCTTCAGATCATGACCACAATCCTCCATGATCGTTGGATCTTATGGTCCACGCACAACTCTCAAAGATTTCTTGGATTAATCATAATTCGAGTGCAAATAGAAAAAATCTCGTCCTATTTGCCTCCATCGAGCTAGCTTGGTCAGGGGTCGAGCTAGCTCGAATGCATCTCATCCGGACTTCAACTGTTTGTCTGCCAGAGAGAGCCAGCTCGACTATGGTACGAGCCAGCTCAATCTCAATCCGAGCTAGCTCGATCATGTATCAGAGTTGGCTTGACTGCTATGCTGAAAATTGATTCTCTTCTTACTGTGGATCAAATTCGAAGCATCAAATCCTAACAATCTCCACCTCAACTCGATATTTGATCTCTATCTGACTTTGAGAGCTTGTGATCCATCTCATCTTCATGCCCTGAGAGATGCTTGCTGATCATGGATGGACAAACGTGGAAGTCGAATCAGATCGCTCGATTCCACCTCTGTCATGGGCTGTGTCCACTTTGACCAAAGATTTGCTCAAAAAAATTTTCTACGATAATAAAAACTTCACTCTACGACATCACCTCTCATCCTCCTGAGTCTTCCATCTCGTGCCCCATCCATCTCCACTTGGAGCTCCACCTTACATTGAACTTTCTTTGGCTTCTGAAGCTCTACCTCATATTGAGCTTCATATCAGATAGTAATGTTCTCTTATCTTCTGCTTCTCCTTCAATATCAATCTATCGTTGTGCATGATCTTCAGGATTCTATCATTAGCTATCCACCTATAGTCGTTTAAATTCAGTCTGCTCAGTGAGATAAGATTCCATCTGAAATTGGATATTTATCGAACCTCCCTCAATCTCCTTACTACACCATCATGTATCTTTCAACTGATCATCCTATTGCCTCTCATCACATAGCTCGATTCATCTGATAGATAAATAGTATCATCACTGCTCTCTAGGAAGTTAAATTACTTCTTTCTATAATAAATATGATATGTGCATGTAGAATCTAAAATTTACTACTGAAAAGAACTAGATACCTCATCAGATATCTTCAGGACATCATTTGCTGACTCACTACTGATCGTCGCTGCAGTAGCCCTCGTTCGATCCTTGAGTTATGGGCAATCCTTGACTCGATGCCCCAACTCATCATATCTGTAGTATCTAATCTTACTAGGATTTATTTTCTTAGATCTGGATCATCCTCCTTGTGACCCTCTATCTCTCCATCTACTGCCTTTTGCTCCTCCAGAAATCGCCAAAGCTGAGCTACTGCCATCGAAGCTCGAAGCTGGATTCTTCCTCCTAAGAATCTCATTCTGGAGTATCGCTGCAGTGACCTCGTCCATCTTGATGGTACTCTTTTTTATTAGAAGAGCAGTCATTAAGGACTTATACGAAGGGGAGAGCGATGCTAGCAAGACCAACATCCTGATCTTCTCCTCAACTTTTTCATCAATGCTGAAGATATCGATGAGGATCTTCTGAAAGTTGAATAGATATTTCTGCATGCTCTGACCTTCGTCCATCTATAGCTGGTAAAATTATCTCCAAAGAAATAGCATGTTGGTGAGCAATTTTATCATGTACAACTCCTCAAGCTTCAACCACAACACCGTCGGAGAAGTCTCGTCAAGTACATGGATCACTATATCATTCGCTAGATACAAGCGGATCATGCTCACCGCTTGCATCTAGATCCACTTTCAATCCTTCACCTCTATGATGGCTGACATCTCATCATACAAGAGAGCATCGATCAATCCATGTTGGATGAGGACATCCTTTATTTTTGCTTGCCATAAGAAAAAATTATTCTTTCCATCGAATCTATTGATCTCCACCTTGATTGTGCTTATCTTCTCTATATTCTTCAATATCTATCCACTGCCATAATTTATGCTCCAGTACTATCTGGCTCTGATACCAATTATTATGGTATCAACTCACTCTGATACCAAACTATTGGGATATCAGCTACTCTGATACTGCTTATTAAGGATGTAGTACTAAATTATTACGATAGAAAGAAGAAAGAAATAAAATAAAAAAATAATCAAGTACGTAGATCAGTCTAAAGGCTCTCCTCCATGAGGCATTTAAAGCTTTACTATGAAAGAAAAAAATAGATATAAGAGAAGAACACCCACTCTTAACTCATCGTACACAAATCTTTCTCAACTAGAAGCTATCCTCATAAAAGCTCTCTCAAAATTTCAAGGAGACCCATAAAAGCTACAAGATGCTCTACCCTTACAGCCTCCTCGTTGGATGCTATATACCTATGCTTCTCTCACTCGTGGGCTGCACGTACTCAGCGCTCTATCAAACTCCTCTCGGTGGCTGTTTGAGCCTCTCTACATACCTCTCACACCACACGCACCATCTTTTTTGCTTCACAGCACCTCAATCCTTTAAATAGGATGAGAATTCTCTTCTCAACAGTTCACAAGAGTCCTAACAGTGCTCATTCTCCTAATATGAGTCGAACATATTCTTGATGGAGTCTTGAAATATTTTTTGACCTTGAGATCATGATCGCAATCTTTCATGGCCGCTGGATCCTATGGTCCATGCGTAACTCTCGTAGACCCCTTAGATTAATCATAATTCGAGTTTAAATAAAAAAATTCCATCGTATTCTATTCGCTTCCGTCGAGCTGGCTCGATCAGGGATCGAACTGACTCGACTGCATCTCGTTCGAACTCCTACTATCTGTCTGCCTGAGAGAGCCGGCTTGGCTATGGTTCGAGCCGGCTCGATCTCAATCCGAGTCAACTCGACTGCATATCAAAGTCGGTCCAACTGCTATGCTGAAAACTAATTCTCTTCTTGTTGTGGGTTGAATTCGAGGCATAAAATCCTAATAGGTGGACTATAAAGCAATGGAGGCATTGTAGAGGCTGCTGGAAGTGGCAGAGCAAGGAGATTTGGTGGATGCGATGGAGTAACTCATGGACTCATTGATGGACGTCCAACTACGTCAGGGCAGTGTGCCTCAAAGGGCAACGGGTAGAGGTGGTGCTTCAAAAGAAAGCTCCCAACAAGCTCCATGTGGAAAATGTGGAGCTCTAAACCAACATCTCTAAGTGGTGGAGGAGAAGAGGCTAAAGATGGACTAGTGGCAGCAGAACTACGAGAGGGCAAAAATAGGGGCGAAGATGAGTTAATTAGTATATAAAAGTGGAGATAGAGCAAAGCAGGTAATAAAGGTAGTTGGGAGTAGAGAAGGAATAGTGGTAGGAAGAGATAGATGCAAACAAAGGTAGAGCTACAAGATCTCAATTATTTTGGTGTGGAGGTCATTGTGGCTCTTCTTACTCAATTATTGTTGGATGTCCTAGATGGTGAGCGCATTGATCGCATTAGAGTCATCATCTCCATTGCCAAACCTCAAGCTGCTTGGAGAGGTGGATGGAGATCATGAAAGAATATGCTTTTAGAATAAAAATATTAAAATATTTTTATTTTATAAAATAAAAAAAGCTTCTAAAGAAATAGCACTGAGATAGTTTTCCATGTTAACAAAAAATAATACAATAGTACTTTTTTCATGAAAAATAATAAAAAATTAGAAGGTTGGTTGTCGTCGTAGGTAACTTGCTGCTAAACAGTTAAGAAGAAAATATTCTAAATATCTTATTAGTGCAGAATCTGATTAACATCGGATTGAGCTAGAGTTGAGAAAGAAGAGGTCGTCGTTGGTGACCTACAAAATAAAGTCCCATCCAGAGTCGGTGGTGGTGGCTTCGGTAGGACCCTCTGACGATCAAGTCAGCTCTTCTGGCCAACAAAAATGGAGTGCTCAGAAAAGAATTTAGCAAAATTTTGAAAAGGAGAAGAGAGCTTGGAGAAAATATATCTCAAAGATCTTTTTTATAGGTGGAGCCTGGAGCAGATTGATAATGACAGCCATAGCCATTTGATCGTGGGCCACTCGGGATCGCATGAAGTTTACTATGGAGAGGGGCGCCGTCTATAGCAGACTAATAATGAAAGTCGTAGTCATCCGATAATGGGCCACTCGAGGCCGCATGAGATCTTATACGGAGAGAGGCGCCGTCTGTAGCAGACTGATGGTGACTGCTATAGCCATCTAGTAATGGACCGCTTGGGATCATGTGGAGTTTGTTACAGAGAGAGATATCCATTGTCGTGATTTAATAATCGAAGTTTAGAGAAAGCAGGCATTGGTTGGTAAAGAGCATTGACATACATTAATTTTGAAGGAGTTCGGACTCCTAAAGATAATACGGCTAGAGGGGATCATCTGGAAGGGATGCTAGTTAAAATCTGAAAGTGATCCACTAGAGGAATCTGGATGGAGCTTGACAGATGGAGAAGTTCAGAAGGAGTCTGACTGATGGAGAAGTCTGATCGAAGGAGAAGTCTGGAAGGAGTTCGACTGATGGAGAAGTCCAGATGGAGTCCGACTGATGGAGGGATCTGGAAGGAGTCCGACTGATGGAGAAGTTCGAAAGAAGTTCGATTGATGGAGAAGTTTGGCTGAAGAAGAAGTCTGAGAGAAGTTTAGTTGAAGAAGAAGTTCGGAAGGAGTTCAACCACTGAAGAAGTTCGAAAGGAGTTCAACCGTTGGAGGAGTTCGATCACTAGAGGAATCTGAGAGGGGTTCGACCGCTGGAGGAGTTTGACTGCTGAAGTAAAAATTTTTGATCGAAGCTCTTCTGTGATTATCAGCTACATTAGATTGAGCATCAGACTGGACTTTGGCGGAAGTGGGTTTATCCCCAACACTAGTCCTCCCACTTTTGAGTTTGAAATTCGAAGGAAGTATAAAAAAGATGACTACTGAAGTTTTTTTTCGGGCACTGCACCCATTAAGATTGAAGCTCGAGAGGGAGTATAAAAAAGATGACTATCGAAGTTCTTTTCTGGGCTCCACACCCATTGAGGTTGAAGCTCGGGGAAGATCTTATCTTCTGTTGAAGTTGAAGCTCGGGGGAGATCTTATCTTCGGTTGAAGTTGAAGCTCAAAAGAGATCTAATCTTTCGAGGAGGTTGAGATAGATCTTATCTTCTTTTGAAGTTGAAGCTTGGAGGAGATTTTATTTCCAGTCGAGGTTGAAAGAGATCCTATCTTCTATTAAAGTTGAAGCTCAGAAAAGATCTTATCTTCAGCCGAGGTTGAAGAGATCTTATCTTTCATTGAAGTTGAAGCTCGAGAGAGATTTATCTTCCAGCCGAGGTTGAAAGAAGATCTTATCTTCTATTTAAAGTTAATGCTCAAGAAAGATCTTATTCTCCAGCCAAGGTGAAGAAGATCTTATCTCCTATTGAGGTTGAAGGAGAATCTTATCATTCTGTTGAAGGTTGAAAGCTTGGAAGAGATCTTTCTCCAGGCAGAGTTTGAAGAAGATTCTTATCTTCTGTTTGAGGGTTGAGGCTCGGAGAGATCTTATCTATATCGAGATTAATGAGATCTTATCTCCTATTAGGTTTGAACGAAGATCTTAATCCTCAATATTGGGTGAAAGCTTCGAGGAAGATCTTAAATCTCCAGGCAAGAGGTTGAAGAAGACTTTATCCCTTATTTGAGTGTTGAAGGGAGAATCTTAATTCTTATTGAGGTTTTAAGTTCGAAAAAGATCTTATCTCCAGCCGAGGCTGAAGGAGATCTTATCTCCTTTATTGAGGTTGAAGCTCAGAGAGATTTTTATCTCCAACCAAGATTTGAAAGGAAAGGATCTTATCTCCTATTGAGGTTGAAAGGAAGATCTTAATCTTCTGTTGAAAGTTGGAAGCCTTGGAAAAAATCTTTATCTCTAGCCGAGGTTGAAAGGGAGATCTTATCCTGTTAAGATTGAAGGAGATCTTATTCTCCCCCTTATTAAGATTGAAGCTCAAAAAAGGAATTCTTATCTCAACCGAGGTTAAAGAGATCTTATTCTCTTATTGAGGTTGAAGCTCGGAAGAGATCTTATCTCCAGCGAGGTTGGAAGATCTCTATACTCCTATTGAGGTTTGAAGGCAGATTCTTATTTTCTATTTGAAGTTGTAAACTCGGAGGAGATATTATCTCCAGCCGAGATTGAAGAAGATCTATATCTTCTTATTGAGATTGTAAAGAATATCTTTATCTCTCTGGTTGAAGGTTGAGGAAAATCTTATCTCTTATTGAGGTTGAAGCTTCGATGGAGATCTTAATCTTCAATCGAGGTTTGAAAGAGATCTTATTTCCTATTGGATTAAAAAAAATCTTATCTTCTGTTGAAGTTGAAGCTTGAGAAAGATTTTTATCTTCAGCAGAGGTTGAAGAGATCTTCTTTTCTATTGAGGTTGAAAGGAGATCTTATCTCTAAATTTGAAGTTGAAGCTCGGGGAGATCTTATCTTCCAATCGAGCGTAAAGGAGATCTTTCTTCCTATTAAGGTTGAAGGAGATCTTATCTCCTACTGAGGTTGAAGCCTTGGAAGAAGATTTTATTTTCAGTCGAGATTTGAAGAAGATCTTACTCTCTATTGAGGTTGAAGCTTGGGGAGATTTTATCTCCACAAGGTTTGAAGGAGAGTCTTATCTTTCTGTTAAGGTTGAGAAAATCATTATCTCCTATTGATAGTTAAAGCTATGAGAGATCTTATCTCTAACCGAGGGTTGAAAAAGATCTTTTCTCCCATATTGAGGTTGAAGGAGATCTTAATCTCTTATTGCTAGTATGAAGCCTTGAAAGAGATTCTTATCTCCAACCGAGGTTGAAGAAGATCTTTATCTCCTATTAAGATTGCAGTCGAGGGGGAAAGAATCCTTTTTAATTTCTACTTAAGCCGAGGGGTTGAAGCGAGATCTTATCCTCCTATTGAGGTTGAAGGAGATCTATTATCTCCTATTTGAGATTTGAAGCTCGGGAGAAGTATCTTATCTCCGAGCTGAGGTTGAAAAAGATTTTTATCTACCTGTTGAGGTTGAAGGAGAATCTTTAACTCTATGAAGTTGAGCTCGGAGGAGATCTTTTCTTCAGCTGAGGTTATAAAGAAGCATCTTATCTCCTATTGAGGTGAAAGAGATCTTATCTCCTATTAAGGTTGAGCTCGAGGAGATCTTATCTCTGCCAGCTGATGGATCGAAGGAGAATCTCTCTCTT
>QRFJ01004349.1:45759-91005 GCA_006176705.1 Cocos nucifera | reverse complement strand
ATTCCGCTTGTTGTCTTTTGACATGAGCGATGACAACGCAAATTCCTGAGATTGACTCAGAACTTTATTTCTTACCGTGCCATATCACATTACGGTTGTTAGGTTAGGAACGGTTTAGAGGGAACCCTATTCAGTAGATAAATTGAAGTTAACAATGAGTGTTCCCAAAGAAATCAGGTATCTGTGGAACTCATCTGGATTCGAACCATATCAAAAATAGGATCCGATTTCTCCATTTTGAACCCCATTGAGTTGAGGCAACATTTCCTGGTGGAGTCCATTGAGAGACTATGCCAATTTTTTAAGGTCTAGGGAATTTCACGGCTAACGTATTTCACCTCCTCATCTGATCGAAGACCTTTAATGGGTTTTCCAGTTTTGTTTTTCGTACTTCATGTCTGAATTCTTTGAACTTTTCAAAAGCTTTTAGACTTGTGTCTATAAGATACACATATCCA
Source organism: Cocos nucifera (assembly GCA_006176705.1). Taxonomy (NCBI): domain Eukaryota; kingdom Viridiplantae; phylum Streptophyta; class Magnoliopsida; order Arecales; family Arecaceae; genus Cocos; species Cocos nucifera. The sequence goes on along the minus strand of QRFJ01004349.1, from coordinate 90,547 downwards.
TACTAGACAGATCATCGGTAAAGTAATGAAGTAGACAAAATTGCCTCTAGCCGGACATCAAATGGGCCGCATCGCATTCAGTATGTACTAGGGCAAGGAGATCTGTGGCCCTTCTCCCCATATCCAACAAAGGGAGTTTGGTCATTTTGCTTTGAAGGCAGATTCATAAGTGATATGACTCAGAAGTCAATGGACTTAATAGTCCATTTTTTCTCCAATTATTACCTATCTTTCTGCATATGACCTAATCTCAGTGCCATAGATATCTATCGTAGGGACTATCCCTAAGGTCTTTGGCATTCACCATTTTGCTCGATATTAGTAATAGGTACAATCAATATGTAGCTGATTAAAAAGACCATTAATAAGAAACCATTTGCAATTTGATTTCTTTTCATAAGAATGTTACAATTGTCCTTAAAAGAAATTAAGCACATAGCCTTCTAGTCTAAGCCATGAAACAGAAACAAAATTTTCCTACTAGCTGCAGACCACATAATTACAGTCTTTCCAAAACTAAGGTCTAAACCAGATGGTAATCGAAAGGAGGCGTATGTTCCCACGGCTACATGCAGCAAACTCTTGCTCCATTACCCATTGCATAGGTCATGTCCTCCTCCCCTTCAAAAAAACCTTTTTTTACTTGCTTTATTTTCCTCAAAAGACCCTGCATGGAATGCACCAGAGGAGCACTTTAGAACCAGGAGTCAAGCACCAACTGATGCCAGAATAAACCAAAGGTTAGATCAATAATGAGCATAACCTCCAGAAGGACCTCCTTCTTGTTCTTTAGGTGGCCAGGTAAGTAGGGAAAGTTCCGCTTCCAATGGCCGTCACTGTTGTAATGGAAATAACTTTTCTTTGCCAGCGCTTGCATCTTCGCTCTGGCCTTTTTGTTCTTTGCTCCTTCCACCTTCTGCCTTTTTGCCAGGACTTCTTTTCTTTTCATTAAACTTTCTTTTGAAAGGAAGTAAGCCGTTTCCATAGCAAGAACTTAGCCTTTAGAACCTTTCATAGACAAGCTCATCGATACCAGCATATTCATTTTAATTCGGGCCAAAGGGAATTTTGAAGTTTATGCATGTGGGAATTCATATGAAATTGCCCCATATGCATCAGTCAAGATTACAGAAAATATTGTTCGCAGGTCCAGTCTAACTTCACCACGAGCTTCTCAAGCTCTTTCAGTCCTTTATCGTTGTTAGATAGTGATCTTTGGACTGACTGCAAACACACATATTAGCCTTGAAAAAAATCATTCGTACTGATAACTGGCTGCACGACCTATCACCAAAACATTCTCCTACAGTGAGCCAACATTTGGCGGCAGTCTTGATATCCTCATTGTTGGCCTGGAGCTCATCAGACATTTTGAGCCCAAACAGTATAATATCTGACCCTTATTATCCTCGTTCTATCAAAATTTTTTTAGAGACGCTCTCTGTTTCAATGGATGATGGCTTCAAGGTGGAGGTCCATGGTCCAGAGAGGGGGAGAGTGCGGTGGGGTACATGGTTAACTTCTCAGAACCTAAAAAACTATTTTATAGTTTGCTGAGCGCAATCTTTTATAATTAGTTACCGGTCAGTCCATGTGTTCCAGGATACTGCCAATGGGTTGATGTAGATACTTTCCTATAGAGAGTCAAAGATTCTAGTTAGATACTGTAATTTATGCTGACCAATTTATTTAAGATTTTAATTTTAAATAAATTAGCTCTCACTATTTTTCCTTGGATCCCTTACACTCCCTCTGTAGAGATGCCAAAAATCTCCATGATTAATGATTTCTAGTGGATGGTATGGTTCACAAACTGACTCATCACCTCAACCTACAGTTATTGTGATGGTAGCCAATGAGTGAACAACTCTTATTCAATGAATTCTCTAAATCATGGTGCACCCAAACTTGAGTCTCTAATTCATGAATCTCACCTCGTATTCTAGGAAATATTGATCCACTCCTTAATAAGTCAGACCCACCATTTGCATAGAGCTGGTTCCTGAAGTGATGTCTCTCACCGTATCCGAAAATATTGAGCCCAAACTCATCCTTCTAGCCCATAGCATCCAATGCCTAATAGACATGTTGCATCATTTTCGATGCAACTAGCCACTGTATCAGCGAGAATAATCAACCTCGGGAATGCCCGCATGTCTACAATGGTGGAAGACCTCAGACTTAATCTTTTCTTAGGGAGAATTGATTCAGGTCTCATTAAACTAGACTTGTCATAGTCATACAATTATGACCAACCTAGTGGCAGGTGGTTAGCTCGGGATTATTGAGGCACCTCAGATCATAAACTGCGTGTCAACAAAATATTGGCAGTAAGTGAGACCGTGGAAGGAATATGCCATTAACTCGTACAAGAACGCCATTCAGGCGAGGGGAGCTTTCCAATTAAAGAACCAATCAGTCGTATGTGCCAAACTGTACCTTAGACACCCAATTGATTTGGAGCAGAACATAATTGGGTTAGCCTACAATCCCAACTCTAACTTCGAGCCTAATTAGGTCTTGCTTCATCATGACTCGATCTTGAATCCGACTTAATCCTATTAGGGCTTGGTCAATTAAGCATTGTTGATCCCATCAACCAAACTCTTGATTCAAATTTGGATTTAACCGCTTAGACCAAATTGAGCTACCCAAGCCCGAAACCCAAAGTATATGAATAGTCTTAGATCTGAAAATTCTCAATTTTAGATCTAATTGATATTCCATAATCTTTAATTTTTAAATTAAGTAGGTCATAAAATAAATATTGCATAATAAAATCCTAGGCGTTTCAGGATTCTAGGGTTTTGCAGAAAGTAATTTTGGGTTTCTGATATAGGACGAACACGCAGCACCCCTACAGCATCATAAGAACAACACCCTCAATGAAAAGAGAGGGCCTTGAAACCCTTCTTCGTTCTTATACCGGACGGCCAAGAGGAATGCCTTAATCAGGAACATGCAATACTACAAATAATTTTAGATCTATATTCATTATAATTCTCATATACAATCAGATCCTAAAAACATGCATATTTTGCATACATCTCATTGTATCGAATCAATGATATTTTCAGATCTAAATATCTCATAATAATCTAAAATTAGATTTAAATTTTATCTAATCAAGAATTAAATTCTAATCTAGATAATTAAGTAGAACTAGGTCTACAACTTAGTCTAGAATGCATCAATCATATCTCATATGATATTTTAAAAAATTAAATAATTTATTTACTATTTTTTAGATGTCATTATAACCATTATAATATTAAAAATAGTAAATAAAATAGATTTAAAATATGATTTAATTCAGATTAAAATCAGGAAACATGGAAGACTATTCCATAAGAAACTATTCCATATTTAGAACTAGTCATGATATTTCCTAATCTTAGATCAAACATTTAATTTTAAATTTTTGTTTATTCAAGATCTGATCACATTCAAGGTGACATCTAAAATTATTTATTTTCTAAATTAAAATTAAATTTAAAAATAGATATAAAACACTTTGAAACCTTAGCTCTAATATCAGTTGAAGGAAAATCCTGATTTCCCTGACCAGGTTCGTTCAGATCTGATCAGATCAAGAGATATATTTCAAAAAATTTTCTATTTGATCTAGATCAGATCTAAGATGTTTTAATCTAATACTTATTATTTTAAAAAATCAAATTAAATTAGATAAATTAATCAGATTTAACTTACCTTGATATGGGTAATCCTATTACCCGTTGATGATCCTGTTATGCAGCAGAAGGGTTCTGGATCTAAGCCATGCAAGTGCCTGGCCTTTACCGGTATCCACTCGAGCTAGATCTAGAGATCCTCTTCTTTTCTATCACATCTTCAGAAATCAGATTTGGATCTGATCTGGAGGATCTTCAAAACTCCTTTTGAAAGATCAGCAGTCATCCTTTACAGCAGCGCCAGCCTTCTACTTTCACTCACCTTTCTCTTGTCTAGATGCACCAACCAAGGTCCAAAATCCTTTTGGACGTGGAGAGGAGAGGGAAGATGGTTTGGCATGGAGGAGAGGGGAGAGCAAGCCTTGGGCTGGGTTTCCCAAAAATTCTAATCTCACTTTGAGTTGGCGTCAAGGGTCTTATCTTATAGACTAAGCATGATCCAACTCCCTCTTCTTCTCAAACCAATCAAACAACTCTTTGGTGAAATTTCAGTCTAAATCTGATTGATTGGGAATAGAGTCCCCTGGATTCCGTCCTTTGAGGGCACCAAAGACCAGTCAAAGTTGGTTCTTAGGAGAACTCTAATCGGAATCCAAAAAGGAGATGGAGTCCTTGTCCAACAAGGACTTCTAGGCGCCTCCAACTTGGGGACATGCCTAGGGTGGCGTGTGCCCTCTCCCCTTGCCCAGGTTCTAGTAGGGGACAAGCACCCCACCAGCTCTCCAATAGTGCATGACATGTGGTCAAAAAATCAAAGTGTCAATGGTCAACATTTGATCAGTCAAAGGTAGACTTTTGACCAAAGTCAAAGAATAAGAAATAGCAGGTGATCAAAAATGGCAGGTAATGTCTTACAAAATAAGACAACCTTTTTTGACTTGGACAACCTCCAGTCAGACCATATGAAGGCCTCTGATTGAGCACAAACTCCTTTGGCTCAGACAGGACAACTTTTTTATGATAGCAAAAGAAGAACGTTAGGTTCAATCGAGTGCTAGCACGATTTTCTTGAACCTAAATTGAATCTCATTCAGATCAATTGAACTAGATCAGTTCAATTGATGATCGACCAAATTCAAACCCTTATTTTGTGTGACCCAGTTAGGGTTCAGTTCTGTATGGTAATGGGATATGTCAGTGATCTCTATCATTGACATCTATCAAAAACTCCTTTCGATGGATCAGAATTCTTTTGATTCGAACAGCTAGAATGATCGATCATCTAAATCATTCTAATTGCTCCCAAAATCCACCAGTGACATCTAGCAGTATATGGTGGCAAACCATCAGAGCTGAATGCGAATCTCTTGGTGCAGCTATCTATGTGACTAATCTTCTATCTTGAGCCCCGATCAGATTAGGGTTAAGGTAAACTCGTCAAACCCTAGTTTCTATCATATGATGTAATCATTCGATTCGAGTCCGATGTGAAAATCTAAATAGAAACTCTTTCTATTATTTTGCTCCGCCATGGCCATGGACTTCTGGACTTGATTCTCATGATCATCATAGGGCTGCTCCTCTACCACCGAGGTAGATAGATTCCTTCTTGATCCATCTCAGTTCCCTATAATGAACATGCTATAGCCAACATACACCTCAGGATTTCGAATGGCTAGAAGATCGAGTAATGGTGTAGTCAAACTATAACACCCTCAAGGTGAACTGCCGATGCATCTCAGGTCAAAGAACCAGATGCACTACTGTAGCATCGAGTTAGTCATTGATGAGAAGGTAGACTCCCTAATGACTACTCGAGGTGGTCATGCTCAGTGCCCTCGTTCTCTAACGAGTATCTGTACTCTCGCTCCGATGTCTCCACATCATAGACTTAAGACTCATCTACTAAAGAGAAGCGATTGTACACCAACCTTCCGGATCAATCACCATCCTCATGATGATCCTATGGTCGGGAGCATTTTATGAGTTAATAATGATTATTCATGTCTGAAATTTTCAACTCTTGAAAATATGAATTATCATTATCATTAACTCAAAGGATGTATCACAGACACTAAATACACATATGTGATAGAAAATAACTCATTTTATTTATTATAGTCATAATTATAATTTTTTCCCTAGAAGTGTATTACAAGTGTCAGCCAATTCTGGCTTCTAGGGCACATATATCTAACATGAAGACCCCCATGAAGGATTGAAGGCCTCTGATTCTTAAATAGGAGGTAATGGAGAGAGGCCCTCTCAATGACCCCTTTGTGCTCCGACAATCTTATTAGGAACAGGAGATGGACCTCGTCCTTACAAGAATAATAGCCAACCATATCAGGAATAGGTTATGAATCTTATCCTGACGTAGATGAAGACCCCCATGGGAGATTGAAGGCCTCCAATTCTTAAATAGGAGGTAATAGGGAGAGGCCCTTTCAATGGCCCTTTTGCACCTTGGCAATCTTATTAGGAATAGGAGGTAGATCTCATCCTAACAAGGATAATAGCTAACTATATCAGAAATGGGAGGTGAACCTCATCCTGATGTGGATGAAGACCCCCATGGAGGATTAAAGGCCTTCAATTCTTAAATTAAAGGTAATGGGGAGAGGCTCTCTTAATGGTCCTTTTGGGCCCTAGCAACTTTATTAGAAATAGGAGGTGTACCTCATCCTAACAAAGGTAATAGCCAACCATGTCAGAAATAGGAGGTGAACCTCATCCTGATGTGGATGAACACCCTGATGAGGGATTGAAGGCCTCCGATTCTTAAACAGAATGTAATGGGGAGTGGCCCTCTCAATGGCCCTTTTATGCCCCAGCAACCTTGTTAGGTAAAGGAGGTGGAGCACATCCTAACAAGGATAATAGCCAACCACATTAGGAATAAAAGATGAATCTCGTCCTAACATGAATGAAGACTCCCATGGGGGATTAAAGGCCTCAAGTTCATAAATAGGAGGTAATAGGGAGATGTCCTCTTAATGGCTCTTTTGCACTCTAGCAATTCTATTAGAAATAGGAGGTGGACCTCATCTTAACAAGGGTAATAGCTAACCATGTTAGGAACAGGAGATGAACCTTATCTTGACAAAGATGAAGACCTTGACTAGGGATTGAACGACCTTCAGTTCTTAAACAAGAGGTAATGACAAGAGGCCCTCTTAACGGCCCTTTTGTGCCTTAACATCCTTATTACGAATAGGAGGTGGACCTCATCCTAACAAGGGTGATAGCCAACCACATTAAGAACAGGACGAGGACCTCGTCCTAATATGGATGAAGACCCTCACAAGAGATATGAAGATCTCCAATTTTCAAACTGGGGGGAGCTAATGTCCAAACCTAATTTAAATGCCCTTGTTCACAAACAAGAGGGATAGACCAACAAAATGACAAACTGAGAACATCGTCGCAAAACAATATTACCATAAAAAATATTACAGAATAAGAAATTCTATGAGCATTCATTTGGGATAAGATAGTGGAGAAGGAACAAAAGAAATATTATTTCATTCAAACAGAGTTCATTACAATTGGAGGTCTATAAGACCGATTGCAAAAAAAAAAGGAGAAGAGGTGAAGTCCTACTCGAACTTAGACTTTGGACTTCCAACCCCAGCCAGCATGAGGAAGTACTTTAAATCTTTCACCTTATCCTCAAGTTCTCATCTCATGGCTAAACTCTCACTCAGTAATTTCTAAGACCTTCGAAAGTCTTCTTTAGCCTCCCTCAGCCTCTTCCTTAGAATGGTTGATTCAGCCTCTGCATCTTTCACGGCATCTTGATGATAAACCATTTGTATTTTTAGTTGCTATAGCTTGGCCTTCTCTTTTTCATATAGTTCAAAAAGATTTTCCATGGTCCTCCTCAGGGAATCAATTTACTCTGAATCTCTATTTGAACCAGCTTGAGTCCTGTCCGCCAACCATTTTCGAAGTCGAGCAATATCTTCATCAACCTTTCAAACTGTCCATTGGAGCTCAGTAATTTGATCGCTCCAGCCAAGTGTATAACTCTTGTATGAGTCCTCAGCTGCATGCAATTGGTTCTAAAGTTCAAAAAACCTTTGGACCAGTGCCAACCATATTCTTCTTGGTTGGTAGATCATGCCAAGCTCCCCTCCAAAAGCTAGATCTTCTCCTTCGCTACTTTGAGTTCAACTTCGAAGAGCTGATCTTCATGGTCAATGCCCAGGATTTTTCACTGGCATGCTTCCTGATCTCCTCAAGCTCTTCCTTCAGATGGTTCTTTTTATCAGTATATTCCTTGAAGTCTTTTTAATAAGCTTGGCGAAGATGATTGATCTCAATCACAACCTCCGTATATTTCCTACATTTCTGAAGTTCGCCCTCTATCTTCTTCAACTTTTTTGTTAAGATGACGAACTTCTCTCTTTAAATTTCTAATGTGGGTTTTCAAAGAAATACCCTGTGGCAATGGTTCCACCTCAATTGGAGACTGCCCTCAATATATACACACCACAACATAGAGATGAAAAGAAAAAGTTTAATGTTGATTTCGTTAATCATAAAACTTAAGTACATTGCATAAAAAAGGGAGAAAATACAACTAGTGGAGGTCGCCAACCTCTGAAGGGGGAATAGTAGAAGAGTTGGTTGTAGGCCCGATAGGGGTCAACCCTTTAGCAAGTGCGGCTACAGATTCAGTAGGAGGAAGTTCGATACTAGCAACCGAAGGTTCTGCTTCATTGTCGTCAAACACCTCTACCAACCTCTACCAAAAGGGCGAGGTCCATCTCCGAAAACTCTTCTATGATCCTCCTTTGGCAGACCTCAAATCTTTTGAGGAAGGACTCCTAGGCAAAGGCTATTTTGATATCTTCCATCGCCTTTGAAGACTTGAAGGACTCGATGGCCCACTCCCTCTTCGCACCGACCTCCTCCTTGATCTTCTTTCGCTTGTTCTCCTTCAAGATTAGAGCAGCCTTCAGTGCCATCGAGGTCTGTTCCTCTTTCTGAAGTGCTTTCTAAAGGTACCCTATCTCAGCAAAGTGAGCCCCTCTCAAGTGCTCAACCTCTACCTGGGCACTTTTGGCTTCCACCTGAGCCTCCTTGATGGCTTTAGAAGCCTCGGCTTTACAAAGGTTCAGTACCTCTACATGGGTGTATAGATGATGTCCCAACTGCAAATAGTGAGATGTGAATTATGGCTATGAGATCTATTAATTTTTAATCAAGTACAGAAGGAAGAACCGGTTACCTCAAGAAAAGCTGCATAAGAATCTCTTATCCTTTGCTCGTAGTCTATATGAAGCATCTGAAGGAAAATCTCTATTTTCCACCGTAGGATCCTTTAGATCTGATCAGATCTGAGATAGATTTTTTTTTAAAAAAAATTAGACAATCCAATCAAATCTAAGAGTTCTCATACTTGATCATGGCAATCTGATATTAAAAATAAAAATTAAATCTAAATAAGAAAACAATCATTGTACCTGATTAGCATATTCTGATCACCTTGATGATGATCCTGATGCTCCTGAGATTCTAGATTGAGCCATGCACATGCCTGGCCTCTACTAGAGTCCACTTGGGCAAAATCTGTAGGTCTTCTTCTTCTAAATCAATGCTCCAAAAATCAAATCTGGATCTGATCTAAAGGTTCTTCAAAAACTCTTCTAAAGTAGCAGTCGTCTCTTGTAGTAGTGCTGCCTTCTTCCTGATCTGGGCACCAATCTTCCTTGGACTGCTCTTGGACTTGTGCCCAACTCCTTGGGCATGGAGAAGGGAGAGAGAGGATTAGAGGAAGGTATGGAAGAGAGGAGGGCAGCCTTGTGGCATGGTGGACGAGCAAAGACTCTCAATCCTAGGCGCAAATAGGGTTTAAATAGATCCTGCTGCATGATACAGTGCCCCATCACTTCGACCAATCACATTGCTCGATTTAATCAGATCTTAATCTAATTAGTGGAGTGATGTCACCTGATCTAATCAAGTTAAAGTTCCTCAAAAATCCACTAAAGTGGCGCCATGGATGGATAAACCAAATAGATGGCGCCGAAGTATTTGAATCCATCAAGAAACCCTAGAGTCCCATCTGTATGGGACTCCACCACCTTTTATCCGCATAGGGTGCATGCCTAGGGTAGTGTGCACCCTCTCTCTTTCCTCTTTTAGCAAGGGGACAAGAGCTCCAAGTGCTCTCCAATGGATGGATGCCATATGGCCCTGTGTCCAAGTGTCTAGGGACAACTGTTGACCTATGTCCAAAAACTAGAAAATGGTAGGTGATAGAAATTGGCAGGTGTTGTCTTAAATTCATTTGATGAATTATGACAATCCTTTTCTAACCTAGACAAGCTTCAGTCAGACTAAGATAAGGTTCCTGAGTAAGCCCTAATAGATTTGGCTTAGCCAAGATGAACCAAAGTGATTACAGAAGGAGAATGTTTGGCTCAATCATGTGCTAGCATAATTTTCTTGAACCTAGTTGGATCTAATCCAAATCAATCGAACTGGATTAGCCCAAATGATGACATCCAGACACAAACCCTTATTTGTATGATCCAGTTAGGTCTAGTTTCGTATGGTAATAAGATATGTTGCTATCTTTATCATCGACATCATCTAAATATCTTTCGATGAATCAGAACTTTTTTGATTTATATAATTAGAATGATCAATCATAAAGATCATTCTAATTGCTTCTAAAATCTACCAGTGACATCTAGCAGTATATGGTGGCAAGCCATCAGAATTGAAAATGAATCTCTTTGTGCAGCTATCTATGTGATTGGATTCTTCTATCTTGTGCCTTAACAGGATTAGGGTTAAGGTGAACTCGTCAAACCCAACATCCATCTTATGAATTAATCATTTGATTCAAGTCTAATGTGAAATCCTAATAGAAACTCTTTCTATCATCTTCTTACTGCCATGACCATGGGCTTAAGAACTTGATCTCATGAACATCATAGGGCTACTCCTCATCTACCAAGGTAGATAGATCCCCTATTGGTGCAATCTAATTCCTACAATGAACATGCTATAGCCAACATATATCTTAGGATTTCAAATGGCTAGGAGATCGAGTTATAATGTAATCAAACTATAACACCCTCAAGATAAACTATCGATGCACCTTAGGTCAAAGAACCAGACATACCACTATAGCATCAAGCTAGTCATCGATGAGAAGATAGACTTCCTTATGACTGCTCGAAATGGTCATGCTCAGTGCCCTCGTTCTCTAACGAATATCTATACTCTTACTTCGGTGTCTCCACACCATAGACTCAAGACTCATCTTTGCTAAGAAAATGATTGTACACCAACCTTTTAGATCGATCACCATCCTCATGATGATCCTACAGTCAGAAGCAGTTTATGAGTTAATTTTGAAAATTCATGTCTTAAATTTTTAACTCTTGAAAATATGAATTATCATTCCATTAACTCAAAGAATATATCACAGATGCTATGTACATAATGTGATAGAATGAAAATAACCTTTTATTAATTTTTAAGTCAAAATTATAAGTTTGCCCTTAGAAGTGTATTACAAGTGTCAGCCAATCTAGTTTCTAGGGCACACATCTAACAAACTCCCACTTGACCTAAAGCCAACTGGCTATAAATCTAAGTCCCATCTTCTCAAGGTGAGCTTTGATCTTCTACTGGTTCAATGGCTTTGTTAGCGGATAGCCGCATTATCTGTAGTGTCGAGTCTTTTGACCTCAACGTATCCCTTCTCGAGGTAATTGCAGATGAGGTGGTATTGCCCCTCGATATGCTTAGATTTCTAATGAGACCTCGACTCCTTAGCTAAAGCTATGGCGCTATTGTTGTCGTAGTACAGAGGAACGATATCGATGGCATCACTTCGAGTTCTGTGCTGAACTTCTTATACCAGAATGCCTTCTTCGTAGCTTTCAACACACAATGTATTCCGCTTTCATTATGAAGTCTGCAATCACTGTTTACTTGGAACTCTTCCAACTGATAGTTCTACCGTTGCATATAAATAGACTTCTAGATGTTGACTTTCGATCATCTATGTTGGATATAAAATTTGAGTCTGTATACCCTTAGACCTGGAGTTCTTCATTACCAAAGATTAGAAATATATCCTTAGTCCTTCTCAAGTACTTAAGGATATGCTTTACAAAAGTCCAGTGCTCTTCATCTGGATTCGACTGATCCCTGCTCATAATACTTACAGCATGGGCAATATCAGGTCTTATACATAGCATGGCATACATGAGGCTTCCTATTGTCGAGGCATAAGGCATCTTGCTCATGCGTTCAATCTCCTCAAGTGTGCTAGGGCACATCTTCTTGGAGAGATGAATGCCATGTCTAAAGGGTACTAGACTCATTTTGGAGTTTTCCATGCTAAACCTCTTTAGCAGCTCCTCGATGTATATCTTCTATGAAAGTCCTAGCATCCTATTCGGTCTATCTCTATAGACCTTAATTTTCAGAATAAATGATGGTTCTCCTAGGTCTTTCATAGAAAATTTCTTAGACAACCATATTTTAACTGTGGTCAGCACGAGAATATTATTTTCAATTAGGAGGATGTCATCCATGTACAGTACGAGAAAGACAATAATGCTCCCACTGACCTTTTTGAATATACAAGATTTCTCCTCATTTTTAATGAAACCAAATGATTTGATTACATCATTGAAATGAGCATTTCGGATCAAAGATGCTTGCTTAAGTTCATAGATGGATCATTATAGCTTGCAGACCTTGTGATCATCATCACTAGATGTAAATCCTAGCGACTGCTCCATATAGATATCTTCCTCAAGATGTCTATTCAAGAATGCCATTTTCATGTCCATCTACCATATTTTATAATCAAAATAGGCTGCAACAGCAAGTAGTATGTGGATGAATTTTAGCATGACTATTGGCAAAAAGTTATGATGATAGTCAATGTCTTTGCATTGACTCTATTCTTTCGCTATGAGCCTTGCTTTAAATGTCTCCATATTTTCATCGATACCAATCTTTCTCTTATAGATCTATTTATATGCAATGGATACTATACCCTCAGGTGGATCTACCAAGATTCAGACTTGGTTTGAGCACATTGAGTCAATTTCTGATGCCATTGCCTTTAACCATTTCTCAGAGTCGATATCCGATATCGCCTCATCATAGGTTTTGGGATCATCACCATGAACCCCATTTTCCATGAGGAATATCTTTTTTGCATTCTTTGAAATAGTACCTAAGTATCTTTCAGAAGGATGAAAAATCCTACTTGATCTATGAGGTGGTGGAGGTAGTATTTCGACTAGTTCTAACTGATTGGGCTCCAGAGGTTCCTTACTTTGTTGCTCATCGGAGACTTTCTCCTCGAGCCTAATCTATCTCTCGATGCCACTATCTTGAATAAACTATATTCAAGAAAGATGGTGTGTCAACTCACAATCACATTGTGATCTTCTGAAAGATAGAAACAATATCCTAACAACTCTTTAGGATATCCTATAAATCAAGCTCTAAAGGACCTAAATTCTAATTTGTCTACTTGTTATTTCTTAATATGGGCCGAACAACCCCAAATTCTAAGATGACTTAGACTCGATTTCTTACCATGCCATATCTCATATGGTGTGGTAGGAATAATTTTAGAGAGAACCCTATTCAGTAGAAATATTACTATTAGAAGACTATGTCCCTAAAGAAACTTAGGAAGATTTGTGAAACTCATCATGGATCAGACCATATCTAATAGGGTCTGATTTCTCCATTCTGAAATCTCATTGAGTTAAGGCATTCCAAGTGAAGTCCATTATGAGACTATGCCATTATCCTTAAGATAGTCTAGGAATTTTTGACTAAGATATTCGCCTTCTCGATCTGATCGAAGAATTTTAATAATTTTTTTATTTATTTTTCTACTTTGAGTCAGAATTTTTTGAACTTTTTAAAGGCTTCAGACTTATGTCGCATCAAAAATACATATCCATATCGAGATAAATCATCGATAAAGATAATGAAGTAGACATAATTGACTTTAGCCAGCACATCAAATGGGCCGCACACATCTATGTGTACCAGGCTAAGAAGGTCTGTAGCATTTTTTTCATGTCCTACAAAATGGAGCTTAGTCATTTTGCCATGAAGGCGGGATTCACAAATCGGATATAACTTGAAAGTCAACGAACTCAAAAGCCCAGATTTTTCTAATTTGTTAATCCTATCTTTAGCTATATGACTTAGCCTAAGATGCCAAAGATGCCTATCATTTACATTATCCCTAAGTTGCTTTAATCCTATGACATTCACGTTTTACTCGATATTAAAACAAAAATATCAATATATAACTAATAGACACCATTTATAAGAAAACCACTTATAATTTTATTTTTTTCAAAAAGAATGTTATAATGGTCCTTAAGAAAACTAATTACATAGCCTTCCTGTGCTAAACATGAAATAGAAATCAAATTTTTGCTTGCTGTAGGCACATAAAAATAGTCCCTAAGTACTAAATCTAATCCTAACGATAGTCGAAGAGGATAGGTTTCCATGGCTACAGCAGCAACTCTTGTTCTATTTCTGATGTGCAGGATCATCTCACCATCCCTCAGCCTCCTACTATCCTCAAGACCCTACATAGAAGTACACAAGTGAGCACTCAAACTAGAGTCAAGCATCCAACTGGATGCAGAAGATGTTGGATTTGGTGTACAGGATGGAAGCATGGATTTTAAAGCAAAAACGTGAAATCAAATAAATCAAATCCAAACCCAAGGACCACTTTATTAGTAATTAAATCATATAACATGCATTTGTAACATAAAAGAAAGTATTAGAACATACCTCTTATCGCTAAACCCTAAATTAACCTTGATCGTCGGTAGCAGTCTGTCAGGATTTCCACCAAGTGTCCACGTGTTCACCCTTCAATGTTGATCCACATAGAGACTTGATCAAGACACCAGCACCTTTGATTTATATAATTAGAGTTCTAATAATAAGAACTTTAATTAAAAGGGCTAGACCTTCTTTAGCCTTTATGTCACCTTCCTTGCCTTTCCTTATCTATCTTTCTTTCTCTTTTGTCTTCTTAATTTTCCTTCCTAATCTCTTAGTCTTAAGATGACTTCTTATCCTTATAATGACAAGGTCTAGACAAGAGAATGGAAGAAAGAAAATTGGACAAAAAGAAACTCTTGTAAGAAAGAAAAGATATTATTCACTCCTTCAGACTCATGGTGTGCACCCCTATTTATAATGTACGTAGGGGTGCCAACAAAAAATCTCATGCCCTTTCCTCATCAAATTCTCATGCCCCATCAGCCAATCTCATGCCTCATTAGTAAAAATGAGATATAGACTTAGTCCAAGAGGTGCCTTAAAGTAGAAGGACTCTTGGATTAATTCTACGTAAGTTTTTATGAAGAGTCGCAATGCTTCATCTTTGGTGCCACACTTTTCATCCAATAGATCATGAAATAAAACCATCCAATAGCTCTAAAAAGGGACAGCCATTCAGCGAGAAGGTGTGGAGATAATATTGAATAGTCAAAGTTCTAAGAGACTTTGACTTAGTCCAAGAGATGTCAAGGAGGAGTAGGCGGCATGGAGTCTTGGGTGGCAAGGGGACTTGGGTGACAAAACATCTTGGGCAAAAAATTTAAAAGGAAAAAGAAGTATTTCATCTGCAGAAGGACTCTTCTGCACCCCATATCAGATGTCCATGCCAATTAAAAAATATTTACGTGATATAACATATGGGAAAAGTCAAAGAAGGTGGGCACCATCTTATTCCATGCGCCAAAGAGTCCTTTGCGCATGAAAGTCTTCCCATGCGCAAGAGAGAGACTTTCTGGTGCATGGGATGCAGGTATGTGGCATCCAATTTGAAACCCAATCAATCTAGGTTAATCCAACTCAAGACCAAATCTTATTTGGCTCAAATCGGATCTTAATTAGCCCAAATCGAAAGCTAATTCAAATCCAATTCGAATCCAGGTGCTAGGATTTGCTATATATGCTAGCATATTCATCTTGCAAACATGGTCTAATCTAATTAGACCCTTAATCAATTCTTTTTGTGTGTGACCCATTGGGTTCCACATCTAACTAGTAGTGAGTCAGGGTATGATTTGACCTAATCTGGTTAGAACTCAACCAAACCGATTTAGGTCAAAACTAGCCAACCCAATTTGACTTAATTTAGAACACTTTCTAATTTAATGATCAAATTAATATATTAATTTGATCAAATCTATAAGACATGATTGACGTCTAGCAACATATCATGACTACTCAAAAGATGTGAAATTTTGATGGAAATATCAAAAATACCCTTCGGTGAAAATTATCATGCAACTAGATCCTTCGATCTTCCTGCAACCTGAATATGACTTTGGGTATGGAAATATGTCAATCCCAATATCATATTTATTTCTCTTTCAATCTTATGATAATGATTCATTTAATAAAATATTAGAAATCATTTCTAATTTTCATCATGCTTTGATCAAAGTCTTTCTGAATCATTATTTGTTTGAAGCAGGTAGGATGCTATTTCCTCTTACCAGGAGAGATCGATTCCTTATTAACCTACTCACAATCTTCATATATATAATCTACCATATCTAGATCATCCTGTACATAACTAAGTCATGAATGAGTATGAACCAAAATATGGATTTATATATATAAGATTTTATGGTAGTTTTAGGTCAAAGGATTACATGCACAAATTCCACTATGAGAACCATCTATTGACATGTAGATAAGACTCCATTAGATATTCTCAATTTGGATCAATTTAGTGAACTCATTCTCTAATGAGCATCCACATTCTTATATTAGTGTCATACACAAGTTATTGTGAGATCAATCACCCTCTTAATCGAGCATACAAAGAATGTGCTAGTCTTACCGAAAAATATTGATCCCTAACTCAATGTCCCATCGATTAGGAATATTTAAATTAGGATTTTAAGATTTTAGATCTTACTAGTACGATCTCATCATAATCCTAAAACCATAGCCCTAATTTATAGAGTTCATCATAATCTTAAATAAATAATAAGACACTGCATATGATAAAATAAATGCCTTTATTTATTAAAAATGTCATTACATGAGTCTGGAAGACAAAGAACATCCCAAAAATAAATTGGCTTGAGGGCATATTCCTTTCAGAAGAAACCATAAGGTTAGATTCTATAACGAGTATACCTCTAGAAGGACCTGCCTCCTTATTCTTTAGGCTGGTCAAGTATAGAGGGCAATTCAACTTCTAGTGGCTGTCTATGTCGCAATGAAAATATTTTTCCTAGTTAGCAGCCTTTTTCTTTGGCTCTGCCTTCTTTCTCTTCCCACTTTCCATCTTCTTCTGCTTCTTCTCAATTTTCTTCTTCTTTTCAAAAGACTTTCTCTTGGAAGAAGTCCACTCCACAGCAAGTACTAAGCCTTTAGAATCTTTCATGGAAAGCTTAGCAGTGACCAGCATGTTCATTAACTCGCCAGGGTACATTGCATCTTATGCATATGAAAGTTCATAATGAACTGACCATATGCTTTGGTCAAGGATTGCAGGATCACATCAATCTACAAGTCCCTGTCCATGATAACATTGAGCTCCTTTAGGTTCTTGATCATTGTCAAATAATGATCTCGAACAGACTGCCCATCACGCATCTAAGTCTTAAAAAGTCTACGAGAGACTTGATACCTAGCTGCGCGACTCTGCTCACCAAATAACTCTTCCAAGTGAGCCAACATTTGTTGGGTAGTCAAGATATTCTTATGTTGGCACTGTAGCTCATTAGACATAGCACTCAACTTGTAGTACCTGGCCATATTGTCATCATCAATCCACTTTTCCAGAGATTCTCTTTGTTCAGCGGTCAGACGAGCTAGTAAAGTGAGTTGATTTTGGTCCAAAACATAAGATAGCTTCTCAGAATCCAAAACAATTTTATAGTCTCTAAGCCAATCCTTAAAATTGGGTCTAGTCAGTCTATGGATGTCCAAGATCTTGGCTAAAGATGCAGACATTTTTCTGTAGAGAGTCAAAATTTTTAGTTAGATTTTATAATTAGACTTAACCAATTTATTTAGAAATTTTATTTTTAAATAAATTAAGCTTCCACTATTTACTCAAATCCCTACACTTTCTAGGTAAAGATGTGAAATCTTTATGATTGTAGATTTCTAGTGGATGGTGCGGTTCCATCAATTGGCTCACCACCTCACCTAATAGTTATTAGTAATGGATCAATCGATGAGTGGACAACTCTTGTCTAATGATTTTTTAATCATGGTGCACCCAATCTTGGTCTCTAATTCATGAATCTCATCGTATTCAGAATATTGATTCAATTCTTAGTTAAGTTAGACCCACGACTTTAATGAATTAGATTTCTGATTGGGTCTCTCATCGTATCCAAAATATTGAGCCTAATCCATCCTTCAATCTATAGCATCCAAAGCCTAATAGACATGATTGCACCTTTTCAGTGCAACTGAACTACTGTATCCGATCGAGAACAATCAACCTCGAAAAGAGCGTGCATATTTACAATGATGGAAGATCTTAGACTTAATATTTTCTTAGAAAGATTTAATTTAGGTCTCTTTAAACTTGACTTGACTTAGTCATAACAATTATGACTAACCTAGTGGCATGGGTTGGCTCAAATTGTTAGCCACCTCAAATTAGAACTAGGTCAACACACATGGCCAGATAAGTGAGATCGGAGGAAGGGATATGTCATTAACTCGACAAGAATGCTTTCAGGTCGAGTAGCTCTTAATTAAAAGCTAGTCGATTGTATCTATCATACTTACCTTAGATACTAAATTATCGAATCAGAACCAATCAGGTTAGCCTATAATCCAGAACTAAATCATGGAGCCAAATTAGGTCTTGACTTGATCGAGTCACATCTTAATGTAATTCCACCTTGACCTAGACTTAATCCTATTAGGTTGGTTAAATCTAAGCTTTCTTTAATCCCACCTAACCTACTTTTGATTTAGTTTGATCAATCGCTAGACCTAATTGAGCTACCTAAGCCCAAACCCAATTTTATGAAGGTATCTTTGATCTAAAAATTCATAATTTTAGATCTAATTAATTTCATAATCTTAATTCTTAATTAAGTTTGGGTTCATGAGCAAAACATGTATCAAAATCCAAGGGTTTGAGGATCTAGGGTTTTGCAGAAAAATAAGTTCTGATTTCTGATTAAGGATGAATACGCAGCATCCCAACAAGCCATTAGAACATCCCATCGAATGAAAAGAGAGGACCTTTAAATCCTACTTTATTCTTATGATTGGATGGTCAAGAAAAATTTCTTAATTAGAAATATATTTTCTGCTATAAAATAAGTTAGATCAAAATTATATATCCATATACAATCAGTGATCTAACTTATGCATGCCTTGCATAAATCTCATGTATAAAAACTTAATTAAACATACATGCATGCTTTTAGGTTTGATATATCATGTATAATATATGAAAGATAGAATTTAAATTGATCACATCAAAATAAAACTATTCTAGATAGTTCATAGAATTATTCTACAACTAATCTAAGCATACATCTTTCATATTTCATATGAATAAATTAAAAAATAAAAATTATATTTTCTATTTTTTAGATCTGATTACAATATTTATAACATCAAAAAACTAAAAATAAAATTAATCTAAAGTCATATTTAATCAAATTAAAAATATGATTACACTAGACTACACATAGAACTATTCTATACCTATTCTAGTCACGCATCTCATACATTATAGATTTAAATGATTTAATTTTTAATCTTTTAATTTTAGATCTAATCACATCTGATGTGATATCTAAAATATTTTAATATTAAATCATAAATAAAAATAAAATTAGATCTAAAATAGATCTGAAGAACTGCTAATATAGCTCTGATACTAGTTGAAGAAAAATCTCTATTTTCTGCCATAGGATCGTTCAGATCTGATCAAATCTGAGGTGAATTTTTCTAAAAAGAATTTAAATAATTCAATTAGATCTAAGAATTCTTAGATCTGATAATGGTGATCTAATATTAAAAATAAAATATAAATCTAAATAAGAAAACAACCATTATTACCGATTAGGGTATTCTGATTATCCTAATGTTGATCCCGATGCTCTTGAGGTTCTGGATCGAGCTACGCATGTGCCTGGCCTCTACCAGAGTCCACTCAAGCAAGATCTAGAGGTCTTCTCCTTTTGAATCAATGCTCCAAAGATTAGATTTGGATCTAATCTAAAGTTTCTTCAAAAACTATTCTGAAGAAGCAGCAATCATCTCTTGTAGTAGTGCTGCCTTCTTCCTGATTTGGGTGCTAATCTTCCTTGGAATGCTCTTTGACTTATGCCCAACTCCTTGGGCATGTAGAAGGGAGAGAGAGGATTAGAGAAAGGCATGGAAGAGAGGAGGGTAGCCTTGCGGCATGGTGGATGGGCAAAGACTCTCAACCCTAGGCACAGATAGAGCTTAAATAGACCCTACTGCACCATGTAATGCCACATCACTTCGACCAATCACATTGCTCGATTCAATCAGATCTTAATCTGATTGGTGGAGTAATGTCACCTAATCCAATTAGGTTAGAGTCCCTCAAAAATCCACTAAAGTTGTGCCAAGCATGGATAAACCCAAATAGATGGTGCCTAGGTATTTGAATCCATCAAAAAACCTTGGAGTCCCATCTATATAGGACTCCACCTTTTATCCACATGGGGCACATGCCTTGGGTGGTATGCACCCTCTCTCCTTCCTCTTTTAGCAAGGGGATAAGTGCCTCAAGTGCTCTCCAATGGGTGCATGCCACATGGCCCTGTATCCAAGTGTCCAGGGTCAACTATTGACACTTATCCAGAAACTAGAAAATAGCAGGTGATAGGAATTGACAGGTATTGTTTTAAATTCGTCTAATGAATTAAGAGAATCCTTTTCTGATCTAGACAAGCTCCTGTCAGACTAAGACAAGATTTTTGAGTGAGCCTAAATAGATTTGGCTCAGCCAAGATGAACCAAAATGATTACAGAAGGAGAATGTTAGGCTCAATCATGTGCTAGCATGATTTTCTTGAACTTAATTGGATCTAATCCAAATCAATCAAACTGGGTTAGCCCAATTAATGACATCTAGATCCAATTCTTTATTTGTGTGATCTAATTAGGTTCAGCCTTATTTGGTAATGAGATATGTCACGATCTTTATCATCGATATTATCGAAATACCTTTTGATGGATCAGAACTTTTTTGATTCATACAATTAAAATGATCGATCATCAAGATCATTCTAATTACTCCCAAAATCTACTAGTGACACCTAGCAATATATAGTGGCAAGCCATCAGAATCAAAAATGAACATCTCGATGGAGCTGCCTGTATGATTATGTTCTTCTATCTTGAGCCCCGACAGGATTAGGATTAAGGTAAACTCATCAAACCCAACATCCGTCATCTGAATTAATCATTCAATTCGAGTCCGATGTGAAATCTTAATAGAAACTCTTTCTATCATCTTCACAATACTATGACCATGGACTTAAGAACTCGATCTCATAATCATCATAGGGCTACTCCTTGTCTACTGAGGTAGATAGATCTTCTATTGATGCAATCCAATTCCTACAATGAACATGCTATAGCCAACATACACCTCAAGATTTCAAATGGCTAGAAGATCAAGTTATGGTGTAGTCAAACTATAACACCCTCAAGATGAACTATCGATACACCTCATATTAAAGAATCAGACACACCACTGCAGCATCGAGCCAATCATCGACAAGAAAGTAGACTTTCTCATAACTGCTCGAGATGGTCATGCTTAGTGCCCTTATTCTCTAACGAGTATATATACTCTCGCTTCGGTGTCTCCACATCATAGATGCAAAACTCATCTATGCTAAGAAAGTGATCGTACACCAACCTTTCAGATCGATCATGATCCTCGTGATGATCCTATAGTCAAGAGCAATTTATGAGTAAATTATGAAAATTCATATCTTAAATTTTTAACTCTTGAAAATATGAATTATCATTCTATTAACTTAAAGGATGTATCACAGACACTATGTACACAATGTGATAGAATGAAAATAACACTTTATTAATTTTTAAGCCAAAATTATAAGTTTGTCCTTAGAATTGTATTACAAGTGTCAGCCAATCTGGCTTCTAGGACACACATCTAATAGCATCCTCTCAAGTAGGTGTGGAACGATGTAGCCTTTCTTCAAGGGTTGGATGGCCTCCCAGTCATCTAAGGAACCCTGCTCCAGACTAGAGTTGTTGCTACTAGACTCCCTAGTGTTTCTCCTAACCTTCTTAGCAGCAGCCTTCTTCTTTCTCCTCTCCACGGTAGTCCCCTACTCGAGCAGTAGAGAGGTAGCAGCTTCGTCGAGCAAGTCGAGCTTGGTGTAGTTGTAGCAATTTCTGGAATGGGGGAGACCAGAGTTGGCACAACCAAACTTGGGTCTTCAACCCTCACCCACTTTGATGACTCCCCTGAAGAACCGCTCTTCCTCTTGAGAGCTTTGACCCCTTTGGTCAACCAGTTTAGTTCTTCTAGGGTCATCTCTGTAGCAGTAAGAAAATTAAAATTAGAAGAAAAGATAAAAGATTAGTTAATAAGATATGAATGTATACCTGCTAGATTGAGGGGACTTAAGCCTAGGTTAAATAAGATTTGATCTTCTGGTAGTTTGGATAGTGGAGGAGCTCGATAATTTTTTAATTTATTAGCCAAGTCAAGATCCTCTCTCTCCAATTTGGGAGCTTGACGGACTGAATCTCTCAGCTGATCCCATCTAGGAAGTTCTAATTCTAAAGAGAGAAAGAAAATAAAGAATTTTTTTTTTTTCTAGTTATGGATGGAAGAAGGGACGTCCTTAAGTAACACCTTCTTACCAAACTAGAGGGACAGGTACCACCAATCTTTAGCAGTGGGATGATGTTTGAAGGTAAAGTAGTTTAGAAATGAGAAAATAGGGGGTTGGACTTCGGCCGAGATGCAAAAGGAAAGGAATCCTATGATGAACCTAAATGTGCTTGGAATTATGGAGGTGAAGAAAATATTCAAAAATCGAAAGAAAGCTACTACAAAGGAAGGAATTGAAAGTCAAAATCCAGCACGAAGAGCTTTGGTGTACAAATAAAAGTGACCTAGGAGAGGAGCACAAGCTCGACCACTCGATCCATGAAGCTCTAATTCGTACTCAAAAGGAATCCCATACTGGATCCTTATCAAGAAAAGATCTTTAGAATGCAAAGAGCAAGAAATAGTTTTGGGAATAAAAGTTGGACAAGGTGCTCCTACGGGTTCGATAGTTTCCCTTAGACTAGGATTTGACGAGCTCGAGTGGGTCGGACTCCTAGAATCGAAGGACCAAGATATTTTAAAAGATATTTGGATCAAACTAAACTTGAGAAAACCTCATAAAATCAAGAAAAATCAACAAAGAAACCCAAAGAAGTTTTCAAAGGACATTAAAGAAAAATACACTAGAGCAAATGTAGAAAAAGGGTTAGGAAGCTAACCTAAATTAGTCAAAGATTTTAAGAAGACAATCGAAAAGATGGAAGGTGGATGGGAGAGATGGCGACGATCGAAGAAACCATGAAAGGGGATGACCGAGGTGCTTGGCTGGAGGAAGACAAAGGATGGAAGAAGATGGAGAAGAAAAACATAGTTAAAAATAGGAAGTGGGGAAGAAGGTGTTTAAATAGTTAGGAAAGATCAGAAGCGATTATGATTGTAGACCCCCTCCACCCAATCTTCATCTACCACATGTTTCAATCATCATGCTTACAACCAAAGGCAGACCGAGCATTTAAGGTGCCGTACACGGAGCTCCACACTAGGATGAATTTTGAAAGCAAAAGTCTTTTTGAGTCATTCAGTGTTAAAGAAACTTCAATGCCAATTCAAATACGGCAAGACTTTTCATCTTTCAAGAGTGGGAAGCCTATAAAGGACTTTGACAATCATAGTTTTGTACTCCTTTCATTCAAACTTTCAACTCGAGAGTAGGAAGATAAGTGTTGGGGATAAAATAGCTCCTATTCAAGTCTAGTGAGATGTCTGACCTTAGTATAGCTCCATCCAAAGTTGTGGCAACCATGTCCGAACTTTAACCAAGCTACTTTCTAGCTCCAACCCAATTCAAGAAGGTCAGCCTTCAGACCATGTCCACCAGACGAACTTCTCAATAGCAATCCTTATCCCTCTTCCATGACCGCAGAACTTGTCAAAAATGTGTTGGATTTCGGTCGGATGAACTTGAACAATGAAAAAGGTTGTCATTCAATTGATTCTAATTTTTGGCTCAAGATAGATAGCAGGACTCCGATTATTAAATTCCAGCATCATCCAACCTTGTTTGATGGCTGATCTTGAAGGTGGTCAAATTCCTTCATAGCACAGTGTATCTCATCAATTTTGTATCAAGGATCCCAGCTAGTTGAAATCTTAAGAAAAGTAAAAATGGCACCAACGAGAAGCCATAAGTCTTGGCAGTCACTCATCCGAACTTTCGGCCAACCTCAAATCTCTATTATCCTGGCCGAACTCCTCTATGAGAGCCTAGCTGTAGTCCTCAGTAAAGAACCTACTATCCTCTTTCTAATCTCCAGCTAGAATATTCATGCCCGCTCTAGACAGACCTTGAAGGTGGCTGAGCTCCTCAAAGCTATCATAAGCAGTACTGATAAAATCTAACCAATTGCAGGTCCGCCACCCATTACCTAGAAGCCAATCTCCAAGTTTAGCTGATCCAACTTTAAGTTCTCCATCCCAGTAGGATCAACTTAATAATAAATATAGAAGTCTCCGACCTCTCATCCAAACTCCAGTAAATGAAACTCAACCGTCTATAAGTCACGACAATGATAGCCCACTCTCTGTAACAAACTCCACGTGGCCCAAATGGCCTACTGACATTCTATTATGAATAACATTATCATTCTATTATGAGCTCCACCTATAAAAAAAATCCTTTAGATACCTTTTCTTCTCCAAGTTCTCCTCTCTGCCTAATTTTCTCCTAAGTACTCTATTCTTTGTTGGCTAGTGTTGACCTCCTAGGTGATTTTGATGATGACCAAATATTTAAGCAAAAGATTACTAATATATTTTATTTCAAGTATTCAAATATTAGAAGAAAGAGAGCACTTTGACCAAAACAAGGATGACATAAAGTTCAATTCAAATAAAAATTAAATCTTCTTGACTGGTAGCAAAACTTCCCTCAAAATAGTCTTGGAGCAATTTTTGAGGGATCTTAGAATTTTTTCGAGATCTCTTGTGAGGTCTGGCATGCCCAAATAAGCTTCTAGCACGATTTCAAGAGGTTTTGAGTTAATCTCGAGAGCTCTCGATCTCAAGAGATAGAAATACAGCTTCTGCATTCTAAGAGTGAGTGGTCTCACAAGATTCTCGAGAGGTCTCATGGTTCCAACGAGAGCTCTCATTCAAAATCAAGAGCACTCGATCTCAAGCAAATTATTTTTTTTTTAGAAAGCTATTTTTGAGCGATAGAAGGTCAGTGGTCTCCTAATCAAACTAAAAGGTCTTGAAATCTAGTGAGAGGTGTCAAGATAAATCGAGAGGTCTGAGACATGATGATAGCTTTTCAACGGACTATTTTAGATTTATTTTTCTCACTTTCAATGGCTATTTTCTACTCTCCAATGGTCGGATGTTATTTTTTCTGAACTCCAATCATATCCAGATGAGAGAAAATGCTCTAGATATAAAAGAAAGAAGATGCATTTTTAGAAAAAAAAATCAAGAAATCTAAGAAAAATGAGAAAAAAGCAACGAACGCCTTATTTTTCATGAGCAATCCTTTTCACTCCAAGCTCTCTCAAGTATTGAAGTGCATTAACTTCAAGCATTCAAGAAGCATTCAACAAACTACAACAATAATGATTCAGCTCATTTAAAGGAGCATTGTGTGCTGTAAATCTTTCTTATTTCTTTTCGTGTACTTGATTTCAGTAAGGGCTGAAATTTGGATTTTAGAATTTTTCTCCCCATTAATTATTTTGGATTGATTTATCTGATTATTGTAAGGTTGTGGTTGATGAACCTAAGAGAAAACCAAATAGATTTTAGGATAATGAGCCCTAAAAAACTATCCGATTATAATCTTGTGAGATTATAGTGAAATTCTCAAGAGTCACGCTTGGAAAGTGGACGTAGGTGTTAGGAGTGCACTAAACCACTATAAAATTTTCTTGTTTGTGTGTGTGTGCTATTGCTTCTTACATTTCTTTGCTCTCACATCCGATTCACATAGGCTTCAAATATTTTCACTGAACATATTTATTTTAAATTTTTGAAAAAACTCAATTCACCCCCCCCCCCTCCCCCCCGCTCTGGGTTGTCTAGCTAGGCAATAATTTGTATCAGAGTCTTGGTTCTCTACTAATTATTGATAAAATCAACTATAGATAAAGATCATGTCAATCCAACTAGGAGGTTCACTTGCCGAAGGGCAATCCACAAATAGGCCACCTCTTTTCAATGGATCCAACTATACCTATTGAAAAGCTCGCATGCGCATTTTTATTCAATCCCTCAACTATGCTATATAGAGTATCATTGTCAGTGGACCACACACACCTACAATCATTATTAATGGCATATTCTCTCCTAAGCTGAAGAAGGATTGGGATGAAATGAATAAGAAACTTATCTAATTAAATACTAAGATAATGAATGTACTCTATTGTTTCCTTGATGCAAATGAGTTTAACCAAATTTTTACTTAAAATTCTGCAAAAAAAATTTAGGATAGACTTGAGGTCATACATGAAGGGATAAATCAAGTCAAATAAATCAAGATAAACATGCTAGTCCATCAATATGCATTATTTAAAATATACCCTACTAAATCTATCACTATCATGTACATAAAATTCATTGAAGAAGAAAATAATAGTGCTGAAATCCATAGCAGCTGAAGAAGAAGATGATCTATCCATCAGTGAGGAGAATGATGAAGATATGGCCTTGGTGATCAAAAAATTTAAGAAGTTTATGGAAAGAAGAAGACAAGGATTTAAGAAGAGGAGCTTCATTAAAGGAGAAGCTAGTTGGGAGAAAGAGAAAGGATAAGGATCTACCCACTTGCTATGAATGCAAGAAGCCAGGATATTTTAGGACTGAATGTCCTCAATTGAAGAAGGCCCCAAAAAGAACAAAGAAGAAAGCTATGTTAGCGACTTGAAGCGATAGTGATGAGTCAAGCTCGAAGAAAGAAAATCAAAATGAAGCAAACTTGTGCTTCATGGCACAAGATGATGAGGTATCCTCTACTCTTGACTCAGATTTTACTTTTGATGAGCTTCAAGATACTTTTTATGACTTAATAAAATATTTTAAGAAGATTAGTACAAAAAATAAAAATCGTAAGGAAATGAATCAAACTCTTTTTAAAGAAAAAGAAGTAATTAGTAATCACAACAAGTTAAAAGAAGGAAACAAAATCCTAAAGCATGAATTGGATAAATTAAAACCTTAAGTTGATAAATTTACTTGTAGTTCTGAAAAATTGTAAATGATTTTAAACAATCAAAGAGGAGTATATGATAAAGTTGGACTAGGATGCAAACCTCAAGACAAAACTAAGTTTCTAAAGAATTTTTTTCACTGCACCCACATAAATAAGCACTTCACATCACTTATTTTAGATGTAGAAAAGTAGGACATAAGGCATTTGAATGTAATACTAGAAAATTCAGTGGAAAACAAGTTAAAAAAATTTGGATTCCAAAATAAACCATAACCACTAACCCAAAAGGATCCAAGAAGACTTGGGTACCTAAAACTATCACTTGATTATTTGTGCAGTAATGCCTTACAGCCCAAGGATCTAAATAGGAGTGGTACTTCGATAGCGGCTGCTCAAGGCATATATTGGGTGATAAGGAGCAATTCTTCATCCTAGAAAGGAAGGAAGGGAGAGTAGTCACCTTTAGCGATAATGGCAAAAAAAAAATAATTGGCATTGGTAAAATTTAGATTACTTCTTCTATCTTTATAAATAATGTATTATTAGTTAATAATTTAAAACATAACTTGCTTAGCATTAGTCAATTTTGTGATAAAGGTTTTAGAGTTTCTTCTGAATCTTCTTTATGCAAAGTATCTAGTTCCTTGGATGATTGTTTAAAATTCATTGGATTTAGGCGTGGCAACATCTACATGGTAAATCTTGATGAAATTGCCATAAAGGGTAATCAATGCCTAGTTGCAATAAATGCTAATATAAAAAAAACTAGTTGGCTTTGGCACCATATATTAGGTCATGCTAGCATGCATGCTCTATCTAAATTGCTTAATAAAGACTTAATTAATGGGCTATCAAAATTGAATTTTAAATTTGATCATGTTTGTGATGCTTGGCAATTTGAAAAATAAACTAGGAAGAGTTTCAAATCTAAAAATATAATTTTAACTTCTAGGCCTCTTGAATTGATTCATTTAGATTTGTTTGGAGCTACCAAGACAACAAGCCTTGGAGGAAAGAAGTATGTTCTTATGATTGTTGATGATTATTCTCAATTCACATGGATTTTATTTTTGGCACACAAAGATGAAGCTTTTTCAATATTTTAAAAGTTCAATAAGAAATTAATAAATAAAAAAAACTCAACTATAGTTTGTATTCATAGTGATCATGGAACAAAATTTGAAAATAAATTTTTTGAAGAATTTTGTAATGAATATGGTATAGAACATAATTTTTTTGCTCCTAGAACTCCTCAACAAAATAAAATAGTGAAAAGAAAAAATAGAACTTTAGTTGACATGACCCATATCATGTTATGTGAAGAAAATCTATCAAAATATTTTTAGGCTGAAGTCATTAACACAGTATGTTATATCCTTAATAGAGTTTCTATTCACTTAATTTTAAAGAAAACCTCCTATGAGCTTTGGAAAGAAAAAAGATCTAATATTAATTATTTTTACATCTTTGATTGCAAATGCTTCATTCATAATAATGGTAAGGGAAACCTAAGTAAATTTGATGCTAAGGCTGATGAGGATATTTTTCTTGGATACTCTAAATCTAGTAAAGCATATAGGGTCTTCAACAAATATTCATTGGTTGTTGAAAAATCAATCCATGTCATTTTTGATGAAGCTAACAATCAATCTTCGAGAAAGGAAGATGTTTTTGACGATGACACAGGAATTCTCGAAGATGGAATGAAGAAGCTAATCTTGAAGGACAACAACGTTCATGACAAAGGTAAATCTACAACAACCATTGAACAAGATAAGGATGGTGAAAATGAAACATCTAATGATCTTGGAAATCTACCCAAGGAGTGGAGGTATGCACATAATCACCCAAGAGAATTAATTTTAGGTGATCCTTCATAAGGGATAAAAACTAGATCTTCTTTTAAAGATACATTTGATTATCTTACTTTTGTCTCTCAAATAGAACCTAAGAATATAGAAGAAGCTGTAAAAGACTCTAATTGGATGCTGGCTATGCAAGATGAACTAAACCAATTTGAAAGAAACAATATATGGACTCTTATAAACCAACCAATTGATCATCCCATAATTAGGACAAATGGGTATTTAGGAACAAATTAGATGAACATGAAAATGTAGTAAGAAATAAAGCTAGACTAGTAGCTAAGGGATATAATCAGAAAGAAGGGATTGACTTTGATAAAACATATGCTCCTATAGCAAGATTAGAGGCTATTAGATTATTACTTGCCTTTGATTGACATTTTTGAATGGCTATATCGCTGAAGAAGTTTTTGTAGAACAAACATCCAATTTTGAAACTCACTTACTTCCTAACCATATGTATAAATTAAATAAAGCACTATATGAACTTAAACAAGCATCTAGAGTACGGTATGAGAGATTAAGTAAATTTCTATTATAAAATAATTTTATTAGAGAAAGTGTGCATACTACAATATTTTTGAAAAGAAAAAATAATGACTTTTCTGTAGTTCAAATATGTGCAGATGATACCATATTCGGAGTTACTAATGAAATTCTTTGTTAAGAGTTTGCAAAGTTAATGCAGGATGAATTTGAAATGAGCATGATGGGGGAGTTGAACTTCTTTCTTGGACTATAAATCAAACAATCAAAGGAAGGCATTTTTATTAGCAAAATAAAGTACATCAAGAAAATGCTGAGAAAGTTTGGCATGAAAAATGGAAAAGAGATCGGCACACTAACAAGCCCCTCATGCAAACTCAACAAAGATGAAAATAGTAAGACTGTAAATGAATAGCTCTACAAAGGTATGATTGGATCCCTACTCTATTTAACTGCAAGTAGGCTTGATATACTATTTAGTGTTTGCATGTATACTAGATTTAAATCTAACCCTAAGGAATCTCATTTACTAGCTATCAAGAGAATATTTAGATATTTGATCTACACATATAACCTAGGACTTTGGTACTCAATACAATCCTCCATTGAGTTGACAGGATACACTGATGCAGACTATGTAGGATGTAGAATAGATAGAAAAGATATTAGTGGCACCTACCAATTTCTAGGGTTGAACTTGACCTCTTGGTATAGCAAGAAGCAAAAATCTATAGCATTATTAATGGTCGAGGCTGAATATATTGCTGTAGAGAGTTGCTGTGCTCAAATACTATGGATCAAGTAATAACTCAAAGATTTTGGAATTAAGCAAAATAAGATACCCATTAGGTGTGATAACACTAGTGCCATAAACTTGACAAAAAATCCTATTCAACATTCGAGAACCAAGCACATTGAAACTAGACATCACTTCATAAGAGATCATGTTCAAAATAATAATATTTTGCTTGAATTTGTGTCAACTAAAAATAAACTGACATTTTTACAAAATCTTTAAATGAAGATAGATTCTCAAAAATCAGGGGTGAACTTGGTATATGTGATCCTCTATAAAAATATTTAATTTTGAATTTAATGGATTATTTTTGGTCTTCTTTTACCATTCTAAACATCCCTAATTCAATCTTAAAAAAATCAAGAAAAGTCAGCTTGAAATTCCCATTTTTATTTTGATTTTTTCTCCTATGCTCAAGAAGTCTTGGTTCATACACAAGATCTTTTGGCTATGTTCTGAGATCTCTCGCTTTAAAAGTGAGAGCTCTCGATTTTTTGAGACATCTCATCTTTAAGATGAGAGTTCTCGAATTTCATGGGACTCTTTTTAATCGAACTTCCGAGAGGTTCCCTCTCCCATTCATCCCATTCATTTTTTTTTTCTGAGACCTCTCCCCCAGAACTCTTCCAGACTTCCATCCACTCCTCCAAACCTCTTGAATCACTATTCCTTTGTCCATTCCATCTAAATCCGAGACTCCAATGGATCCAAAGAAGAGAACCTTCGCTGCACAAAGATCGTCCGTCACTCCTTCAATTGAAGCTAGGGCAAAGCAGTAGTGGGATATGGCCCAAGCATCTCTGTCCGCCTCTTCTTCACGAGCTTGACTCTTTGTCACCATGAGGATAGTTCCAATAGGTCAAAATATCGACATTGGATAACTAGATAGGAAGATTTTCGTATTAGGTCGTGGATCAAGTAGCAAGGCTGGGAGAAGCTAGGTGCTCTTAAGGTAAACGTCTATCTGAACCTAATTAGAGAGTTCTTTGAGAACATTTACTTTGAGCAAGCATCAAGGATAGAATTGGTTGTTAAACAAGTATACATCTCTTTGGACAAGAGGAAGATAGGGTAACTCTAGAAGTACCTAGGTCTGGAGCTAGTTATCTCAATTTAAGGAATAAAACTGAAGTTTTAAAGTGCATTTTAGAAAGAAAAACTATAGATGAAAATCAACAAATAGTCTCACATAAACTCTCAATGGAAATGAGATTATAACATTGCATTATGAGTCATATAATTTTTTCAAAGGTAGGAAGCATGCTAGGTTGGGAAGAAAGAACTGGCTGTTATGTTCTACTTGGCAATCGGGACACCCATAAACTTTCCATCACTAATGCTTCAATAGTTAAAGGACATAGCCAACAAAAGCAAAACATGTCTGTCCTATGGGATGATTTTCATCCTAATCTTCAAGTATTTTCATGTTAATCTAGAAGGTGAAGACTTCAAGAAGTTGGCGCACACAGATATATAAATGAGGGAACTTTGAATCAAATGAAATTTATAAAAAATGATGATAGATGGGTAAGGGAAGATGAAGAAGTTGCTACTATGAATGAACCTGAGGAGCACAAGTCTCTACCTCCTCCACCATCGCCCTCTATGGTGGACCTTCATTCACCACACCAAGGTCTCCATGTAGAATGCAGTGCAGGGTTTGTAGTGCTACTTTCAAAAAATTTTTCAAAAATAGCAAAGATACAGTGGAAGAAATAATTAATCTAATTATTTATCTATTGATTATATCAAAATATTAAATTCTACACTAAGGATCAAAATATAATATGCATGCATTCATATAGATCTGAAAAATAAAACTATGCAACAAACTATTTACTACATTAATGTGTTCAGAATACAATACCTTTTTTATGGGTAGTCGATCGCAGCGATCTGATCATTATCGAGGAGGTCCTTTGGTCATGATGCAGCCACATAGATGTCTGGTCTCCATGGATCATCCACACGAGGCTCCTGATCCTGATCAGCTCCCCGCGAGTGCTAGCTCAACACTAGATTCTTTTAAGGGTTGTTCTGATCGAATGACATTGATCTTTACCTATGGGCTTCATAGATGCTTTGGGTTGTTGGTAGATGTAGTAGAGAGGCAGAAGATGTTCTCTCTGAAGTTTCATGGGCTTTGGACGCTCATAGCTCATGCAATATCTTCTCGAACCCTAGGTCAAATACCTAGGGCTGCACTCAATGAAAACCCTGTGCTACACCCTCTCTAATTTTTTTCTCTTTAGGAATTTTAAAATATTTTTCTCATGCACACCAAGGATCAAGGAAGTTCTCTACTTCCTTTCCTATTAATTGCACATGTCCCAAAAATCTCCCTTTTTTATTTGCACCAAACAGTGTCACATACGCGTGGGAAGATGAGAACAAGTTGGTTGCTAGTTTTGAATTTAAATCTCATTTTAATCCGAAACATCAACCAACTGAATTTAAACTTAATTGGGATGTGAAAAAGAGTTGTGCGCCCACTCTTGAGCAAAGAAAAGTCCATGAGAAACCCCTTTCACATGGAGATAATAGGCGCACAAAAGTTTAGGTTGTGTAGGGATAAGATATGGTTGTTGCTTATCCAAATTCAGACTCTTTCTGAATTTGGATGGAAACTAACCATAACTTATCCCTTGAGGACATGGAAAGACTAGTCAAACCTCTTATGTGCATGAGAAAAAAGGTATGAGAGAATTTAAATGGGGCATGGCGTTAAATATGGTGTATGGGAAGACTAGTCAAACTAGTCTTTGAATTCTAAACTTCAACCAACTGAACCAACCAGATCAAAATTGGTTAGATCCAATTAGACTAGATTAAACCCAACATTATTAGGCTTAATTAGGCTCAATTAATGTTAGATGTGTGCCCTAGAAGCCAGATTGGCTAATACTTATAATACAATTCTAAGGGCAATTTTAAAATTTTAACTATAAATTAATAAAAGAATTATTTTCTATCACAGTGTGTATTTAATGTGTATGTGATACATTCTTTGAGTTAATAAAAATGATAATTCATATTTTCAAAGTGTTAAAAATTTAAGACATGAATTTTCATAGTTAACTCATAAACTGCTTTCGAACATAGGATCATCATGAGGATGGAGATTGATCCAGAAGGTTGGTGTACGATTGCTTTCTTTGAGTAGATGAGTCTTGAGTCTACGGTGAGAAGATATCGAAGCGAGAGTATAGATACTCATTAGAGAATGAGGGCACAAAGCATGACCACCTCGAGCATTCATAAGAAAGTCTACCTTCTCATCGATGACTAGCTTGATATTACAATAGTGTGTCTGGTTCATTGATCTGAGGTGCATCGATAATTTATCTTAAGGGTGTTGTAGTTTGGCTACACCATAACTTGATCTCCTAGCCATTCAAAACTCTGAAGTGTATGTTGGCTATAGTATGTTCATTGTAGAAATTGGATTGCACCAATAAGAGATCTATCTACCTCGATAGATGAGGAGTAGCCCTATGATGATCATGAGAATCGAGTCCATAAGCCCATGGCTATGGTAGAGTAAAGATGATAGAAAGAGTTTCTATAAAGGATTTCATATAGGACTCGAATTGAATAATTAATTCATATGATGGATATTGGGTTTGATGAGTTCACCTTAACCCTAATCCTATCGGGGCTCAAGATAGAAGAACCCAATCATATAGGTAGCAGCACCGAGAGGTTCATTTTTAGTTCTAATAGGTTGCCACCATATACTATTAGGTGTCACTAGTAGATTTTGGGAGCAATTAGAATGATTTTGATGATCGATCATTCTAATTGTATGAATCAGAAAAGTTCTGATCCATCGAAAGAGGTTTCAATGATGTCGATGATGGAGATCATGACATATCTCATTACTATATGAAACTGAATCTAACTGAGTCATGCAAACAAAAATTTGGGTCTGGATGTCATCAATTGAGCTAACCTAGTTTGATTGATTTGGATTAGATCAAATTAGATTCAAGGTAATCATGCTAGCACACGATTGAGCCAGACTTTCTCCTTCTGTAATCTTTCTGATTTATCGCAATCGAGTCAAATTTGATTTGATTTATTTCTGTATCTTGAATGAGTTTATTTTCATCTAACTAGAATAAGTTTAGGTTATATTAATTATGAAAATTAAATTCATTCCTAGTGCAATCGGACTAGGGTCAATAGTTGACCCAATTGAGAGAATTGAAGATCATATGATTAGAAAATTTTAGAAATTTCTTTAGAAATTATTTTGCTTTAATTTTTGGTTATGTGATAGGGGACAAGTTTTACTTTGGTTGTGCAAAATTTCATAATTTTTGGAGATGTCTAGACTAGGTTTTGATAGAGTTTGATTTGGATTAAACTCTTTACGGAAGAATCCTAGACGCACATGGACTCTTCCTTATCCTTTCATGCTGCCACCTTCCAGATGGATTTTTGGCATCAAAACTAGATGGGATCTAGGGATTTTCATGGAGATCAGATCCAAGAGTCTCAATAGTCAAATTAATAAGGTTTTTGATCAAAAAGAGACTCTTTATGGCGCTATGTCTTATATAAGAACTCTTCTCACAAAATTGCCTCAATGTAATTTATTTTTTCCACACCCAAAGGAGTCTTTCCTCTGATATCCACACCCCCTCTATCATCTCTCTCCCTCTCCTCTACATGCCTAAAAGGTTAGGCACAAATCTGAGTTGAAGGTCCAAGATTTTTGGCATAAGATTCAGCATCTACGTGATAATGTTTGTGAGATGAACAGGCTGCCCTCAGAAGTCATTTTGAAGACTTTTCAAATCAGATACAGATCTAATTTTTGGAAGAGAGATTCATGAGGAGAAGACATTTAGATCCTACCCAAATGGATACTGATAGAGGCTAGGTGCACGCATGGCTCCTTCCAGAACCTCAGAAATCAATAGGATCATCGTCGGGTAATTAGATTACCAAATCAAGTACTTAAAATTAAATCTGATTTAATTTTATTTTTAACTTTTAATATCAGATCTCTATGATCAAATCTGAGAAGTCTCAAATCTGATTAGAATTTTAAATTTTTTTTTTGAAATATTTCTTCAGATCCAATCAGATCTAAATGATCCTGTGCCAGAAAAATAGATTTTTTTCTTCAATTAAATCTTAATAAAATCAAGAATTGATCAAGCCTAACCCTTGATCAAATCAGAGATCAAACCTTCTCGATGATTAGGTCATCTCATAATCTAATCGGATCAAACCCAACTGAATCCAATTCAATTGGACTTGAACCAAAAATAATTACTCAATCAAATTGAGTTAATTAGTGATCAAATCACTAATTAAACCTCTTATAAATATAGAGTCCAAATCTGATGGGTATCTAGGCAACAGAGTCCATCGATATGAAACCCTGGTCGAAGAGTCCCAAACTAGTGGACTCTTGACCTCGATGCCCGAAATGAGTGGAACTTGTGCTCACAGAGTCCAGAATCTTGATCAAAGAGTTTTAGACAAGTAGAACTCAGTATCCTAATGCTATAGGATATTTAGTAGAAGAGTCCCAGTCTAGTGGGACTCTTGACCACAGCCAACAGATCAAGTAGAAACCTCTAGTATGTGTGACTCCGTAGGTTTGAACCTAAGCTAGTAGCACAGAAACCACTTTCTGTACTAATCGATATGATCATCTAGCAATGGTACCCAATGTCTGGATAGGTTGAATAGTCGCAATCATAATATTCAGAACCTACACGAATGTGGTTAACATATAATTCATCCCTATGACCTTTGTGCACAGGATGACTTTAGGATTTGATTGTCAACCCTAGAAGATACATCCAAATCATGTCTCAAAGTAATTAGTCCTGTGACCCCTCATAAGAACTATCCTGGCCAAGGCTTTGCTAAATTGAAAAACTATTTAACACAACTCCTAAATCCAGAGAAGTCAATCCCATCTTGGTACACGCACAGATTTCTTAAGTACTTGACTGTGCCAATAAACTTTCCATCACTGAATTAGAAATTCAGATAGTCCAACACCAAAGTATAGTGAGTTGCTTGAAACTCACCTTGGTGATCTTAGGTCGAAGGGACACTTATACCCATATTCCATCGGAGCTAATCTTGATAGGAGAAAAGCTCCAAAGTTGGTCACATTCAGTGCAGATATACCCATACATCTCACTTGCATGCCATACCAGTATCTCAACACTCATTGATTATGAGGACAACCAACCTATATGGCATATAATGACCTATACTCAAGAAACGATTGGCTTTGGGATACATTTCCAAGAATCTCCCACTTGGACTAAAGCCAATTGGTGCAGTATCTTATTGGGAATATACACTCTTCCCACATGGATTGGCGTAGCCATCAGTGATTAGCCAAGCAATCAAGAAAGTACTTCATAGAGATCTCTACGAAAGCACGATCAAATAAATCAAGAAATAGAGAAGAAGAGAGGAAGAGATTTTTGGAAGAAAAGAGCTTTTATTCAGTATATTTCAGCAGTCTTACAATCTTGACCTATTTTCAGTATATATACTTTATAAAGGATCATGCCCAAACTCATAGAAAGATTTTTCAAACCCAAACAACCCACGTACATAAAATAATAACCCATGAAAACTAAGCCGACCTAGTTTCAGATCGAGCCGGCTAACCTGCGATTGGGTTGCCTTAGTCCCAAACTGAGCCAACCCAGTAGGACTGAGCCAACCCAATTGTGTACCATGCCAATAGTCCAAAAATGCTGTTTTCTATCTAGATTTTTCTCTAAGACCTAGCCGACCTAGTCCTGGACTGAGCTGACCAAGTTCCCAACTGAGCCGACTCAGTCTCAGAGTGAGTTGGCCCAGTTTCTAAACTTTACTATTAAGACTGATTCTTCTTCTGCCTCGCTCCCATCTTTCCATGACCTATCTTCTCATATTTTCAAGACTTAGGAGTGCCACTTCTTAGCTCACATTCTCCGTCTTGGTGCTTCCAAGTCCTTATGAACTCATCTCTTCTCAACAGACCCATCCATGCCACACATCTCTGAAAGCTATCTCTGGGGAATAGCTTCATGGGTGCATCAGACTGATTCTCCTTGGTATGGACCTTCATCAGTTTCACTTCACCTTTCTTCACTAGCTCTCTATTCCTATGGTACCTCACGTCTATATGCTTTGTGCATGCATGATAGACTAGGTTCTGTGCCAACAACAGAGCACTCTGACTATCACTGAATAGTGTAACCATGCTCTGCTCTACCCCTAACTCATCAATCAGCCTCTTAAGCCAAAAGGCTTTCTTTGCTGCCTTCGTTATCCCAAGGTACTCAACCTCTATAGTAGACAAGGCCATGATTGGCTGAAGGGTTGATCTCTAAGACACCGGTCCACCATATACGCAGAAGAGGTATCTAGTAGTAGACCTCCTTATATCAAGATCACCAGCATAATTTGCATTAACAAACCCTTCTAGAGGACCTGAACCTTCACACATCTTCACAAATTATTCTCCAAATCCTCTTGGCTGTCCACCAAATACCAAACCATAATCCCTTGTTCCATGTAGATATCTCAATATCTATTTCAATACTTTTTAGTGTTTCTTCCCAGGGTTAGCCATGTATCTACTAACCGTGCTCACAGCATGTGCTATATTTGGTCTATAGCACACCATAGTGTACATCACACTGCCTACAGCATTTGCATAAGGGACTCATTTCATGTACTCTCTCTCCTCTTTTGACTGAGGGCACTGTAACTTGGAGAGAGACATATGGCTCGGTAATGGTGTCTCTGCAGGTTTGGCCTTCTCCATCCCAAACCTCTCCAGAACCTTCTGGACATGCTTTCCTTATGACAAATGGAGCACTTCTTTGCACCTATCTCTGCAAATCTCCATTCTAAGGATTTTCTCAGCTGGACCCAAATCATTTATCTCAAATTTAGATGATAATACCCTTTTCAACCTTTTCATAGCATCCATGCTTCTACTGGCTATAAGCATATCATCTACATACAATAACAGGTATAGGACATCCTCCTCATCTATATCCTCGATATAGATACAACAATCATGTTTACATCTGCTGAAACCCAGGCTCAAGATAAAGCTATCAAACCTTCAATACCACTAACGAAGGGATTATTGAATGGAAATCCTGATTTCCCGGATCAGGTTCGTTCAGATCTGATCGGATCAAGAGATATATTTCAAAAAATTTTCTCTTTGATCCAAATCAGATCTAGGATGTTTCAGATCTAATTCTTATTATTTTAATAATAGAAATAAAATATAGATAAATTAAATCAAATTTAATTTACCTTGATGTAGGGTAATCCTATTACCCATTGATGATCCTGTAAGCAGTGGAAGGTTCTGGATCTAGCCACGCAAGTGCCTGGCCTCTACCAATATCCACTCGAGCTAGATCTAGAGATCCTCTTCTTCTATATCACATCTCCAAAAATTAGATCTGAATCTGATTTGGAGGATCTTCAAAACATCTTTCGAATATTAGCAGTTGTCCTTTGCAGTAGCGTAGCCTTCTAGCTTTCTATCACCTTTCTCTCATCTGGATTGCACCAACTAAGATCTCAAACTACTTTGGGCATGGAGATGAGAGGGAGGAGATGGGCTTGGCATGGAGGAGGGAGAGACAAATAGCCTTGGGGCATAGATAATTCAATTGCCTTTTGAGTTGGGCACAGGGTCTTATTCATAGACTATGCGTAATCCAACTCCTCTTCTTCGCAACCAATCACAACCCTTTGTGAAATCAGATCTAAATCTGATTAGTAGGAATAGAGTCCCTTGGATTCCTCCTTAGATGGTGCCTAAGACCAGTCAAACTTGGTTCTTAGGAGAAGTCTAATCAAAATCCAAAAAGAAGATGGAGTCCCTATCCAACAAAGACTCCTGGGCATCTCCAGCTTGGGAACACGCCAAAGGTGGCGTGCGCCCTCCTCCTTGCCTGGTTCTGGCAGGGGGACAAGCCCCCACCAACTCTCCAATAGGTGCGTGACATGTGGATAGAAGTCAAAGTATCAATGGTCAATATTTGACCAGTCAAAGGTCAACTTTTGACCAAAGTCAAAGGACGAGAAATGGTAGGTGACCAAAAATGGCAGATATTGTCTTACAAAATAAGACAATCCTTTTCTAATCTAGACAAGCTCCAGTCAGACCAAGTGAAGGCCTCTAATCGAGCATAAACTCCTTTGGCTCAGTCAGGATAACTATTTATGATAGTAAAAGAAGAACGTTAGGTTCAATCGAGTGCTAGCACGATTTTCTTGAACCTAATTGAATCTCATTCAGATCAATTGAACTGGATCAGTTCAATTGATGATCACCAGATTCAAACCCTTGTTTGTGTGATCCAGTTAGGTTCAGTTCTGTATGGTAATGGGATATGTCATGATCTCTATCATCGACATCATCGAAACTCCTTTCGATGGATCAGAACTCTTCTGATTCGAACAGCTAGAATGATCGATCATCTAAATCATTCTAATTGCTCCCAAAATCCACCAGTGACACCTAGCAGTATATGGTGGCAACCCATCAGAAGCTGAATGCAAACCTCTTGGTGCAGCTACCTGTGTGATTAAGTTCTTCTATCTTGAGCCCCGATCAGATTAGGGTTAAGGTGAACTCGTCAAACCCTAGTCTCTATCATATGATGTAATCATTCGATTCAAGTCCAATGTGACAACCTAAATAGAAACTCTTTCTATTATTTCACTCTGCCATGGCCATGGGCTTCTAGACTTGATTCTCATGATCATCATAGGGCTGCTCCTCTACCACCGAGGTAGATAGATTCCATCTTGATGCAATCCAGTTTCTACAATGAACATGCTATAGCCAACATACACCTCAGGATTCCGAATGGCTAGGAGATCGAGTTATGGTGTAGTCAAACTATAACACCCTCAAGGTGAACTATCGATGCATCTCAGGTCAAAGAATCAGATACACCACTGCAGCATCGAGTCAGTCATTGACGAGAAGGTAGACTTCCTAATGACTACTCGAGGTGGTCACGCTCAGTACCCTCATTCTCTAACGAGTATCTATACTCTCGCTTCGGTGTCTCCACACCATAGACTCAAGACTCATCTACTAAAGAGAAGCGATTGTACACCAACCTTCCGGATCAATCACCATCCTCGTGATGATCCTATGGTCGGAAGCATTTTATGAGTTAATAATGATTATTCATGTCTTAAATTTTCAACTCTTGAAAATATGAATTATCATTACCATTAACTCAAAGGATGTATCACAGATACTAAATACACATTTGTGATAGAAAATAACCCATTTTATTGATTATGGTCAAAATTACAATTTTACCCCTAGAAGTGTATTACAAGTGTCAGCCAATTCTGACTTTTAGGGCACATATATCTAACAATCTTCCACTTGTCCTAAAGCCAATTGGCCATAAGTTTAAGTCCCATCTTCTCAAGGTGGGCTTCGATCTTCTGCTAGCCCAACGGCTTTATGAGCGGGTCTGCCACATTATCTGTGGAGTCGACTCTTTTGACCTCGACGTAATCCTTCTTGAGGTAATCGCGAATGAGGTGGTATCGCCGGTCAATGTGCTTGGACTTTTGGTGAGACCTCGGCTCCTTAGCAAGGGCTATGGCGCCATTGTTGTCGCAATATAGAGGAATGGCATCTGATGGCATTACTTCAATTTTTGTAGCAAACTTCTTGTACCAGAATGCTTCCTTCGCAGCCTCTGATGTAGCGATATATTCTGCTTCCATGGAGAAATCTGCTATCACGGTTTGCTTGCACACAAACAGAATCCCAAATGTCGACTTTCGATCATCTACATCGGACATAAAATCCAAGTCTGTGTATCCCTGGACATGGAGTTCTCCGTTACCAAAGACCAACATCATATCTTTAGTTCTTCTCAAGTACTTAAGGATACATTTCATAGAAGTCTAGTGTTCTTTACCTAAATTTGACTGATATCTGCTTGTGACACTCACAGCATGGGCTATATCAGGTCGTGTACATAGCATGGCATACATGAGGCTCCCTATTGCAGAAGCATAAGGGATCTTGCTCATGCGTTCTATTTCCTCAGGTGTGCTAGGGCACATCTTCTTGGAAAGATGAATACCATGTCTGAAGGGATATTAATCCCCTCTTAGAGTTTTCCATACTAAACCTCTTTAGTACTTCCTCTATGTACATCTTCTGTGAAAGTCCTAGCATCCTATTCGGTCTATCCCTATAGACCTTAATTCCTAGAATAAAGGATGCTTCACCTAGGTCTTTCATGGAGAATTCCTTGGACAACCATATTTTGACTGTCGTCAACATGGAAATATCATTTCCAATAAGGAGGATGTCATCCACGTACAATACGAGAAAGACAATAGTGCTCCCACTGACCTTTTTGAAGACACATGGTTCCTCTTCATTTTTGATGAAACCAAATTTTTGATCACATCATTGAAACGAGTGTTCCAGCTCTGAGATGCTTGCTTAAGTCCATATATGGATCTTTGCAGCTTGCAAACCTTGTGATCAGTATCACTGGATGTGAAACCTAGCGGCTGTTCCATATAGATATCTTCCTCAAGATATCCATTCAAGAATGTCATTTTCACGTCCATTTGCCATATTTCATAATCGAAATAGGCTGCAATGGCAAGCAATGTGCGGATGGATTTTAGCATAGCCACTGGGGAAAAGGTATCCTGATAGTCAATGCCTTCATGTTGACTATAACCTTTTGCCACTAGTCTAGCCTTGAATGTCTCCACATTCCCATCTGCACCAATCTTTCTCTTGAAGATCCATTTACACCCAATAGGTACTATACCTTCTGGTGGATCTACCAAGGTCCAGACTTGGTTTGAGTGCATCGAGTCAATTTCTGACTGCATTGCCTCTAGCCATTTCTCGGAGTCGATATCTGATATCACCTCGTTGTAGGTTTTGGGATCATCACCATGAGCACCATTACCTACGAGGAACATTTTCTCTACTTTCTTCTGAAATAATACCTAAGTATCTTTCAGAGAGATGGAAAACTCTTTCCGATCTACGAGGTGGAGGAGGTAGTGTTCTTATTGGCTCAACCTGATTTGGTTCCAATTGGTCCTTAGCTCATTGTACTTGTGAGACTTTCTCATCAAGCTTAATCTGCTTTCCAATGCCGCTATCTTGAATAAACTATTTTTCAAGAAAGATGGCATGTCGACTCACAATCACATTGTGGTCTTCTGGAATGTAGAAATAGTATCCTAATGACTCTTTAGGATATCCTATGAATCGAGCTCTAAAGGACCTAAACTCTAACTTGTCCGCTTGTTGTCTTTTGACATGAGCCAGACAACCCCAAATTTTGAGATGACTCAGACTTGGTTTCTTACCTGTGCCATATCTCATACGGTGTGGTAGGAACGGTTTTAGAGGAGAACCCTATTCAGTAGATAAATTGAAGTTAACAATGAGTGTCCCCAAAGAAAATCAGGGAGGTCTGTGAAGCTCATCATGGATCGGACCATATCCAATAGAGTCTGATTTCTCCATTCTGAAACCCCATTGAGTTGAGGTGTTCCTGGTGGAGTCCATTGAGAGACTATGCCATTTTCCTTGAGATAGTCTAGGAATTCCCGGCTAAGGTATTCACCTCCTCGATCTGATCGAAGAACCTTAATGGGTTTTTCAGTTTGTTTTTCTACTTCATGTCTGAATTCTTTGAACTTTTCAAAAGCTTCAGACTTGTGTCTCATAAGATACACATACCCATACCTAGATAGATCATCGGTAAAGGTAATGAAGTAGACAAAATTGCCTCTAGCCGGCACATCAAATGGGCCGCACACATCAGTATGTACTAGGGCAAGGAGATCTGTGGCCCTTTCCCCATGTCCAACAAAAGGGAGTTTAGTCATTTTGCCTTGAAGACAAGATTCACAAGTTGGATATGACTCGAAAGTCAATGGACTCAATAGCCCATTTTTCTCCAATTTGTTGATCCTATCTTCTGCTATATGACCTAATCTCAGGTGCCATAGATACCTATCATTTGGACTATCCCTAGGTCATTTGGCATTCACGTTTTGCTCGATAGTTAGAATAGATACATCAATATGTAGCTGATAAAGACCGTTAATAAGGAAACCATTTGTAATTTTATTTCTTTCATAAAGAATGTTACAATGGTCCTTAAAGAAGGTAATCACATAGCCTTTTAGTGCTAAGCATGTAACAGAAATCAAATTCCGGCTAGCTGTAGGCACATATTAATAGTCTTTCAAAACTAAGTCTAAACCAGATGGTAATCAAAGAGGGTATGTTTCCATGGCCACGACAGCAACTCTTGCTTCATTTTTGATGCGTAGGATCATGTCTCCCTCCCTCAGCCTCCTCCTATCCTCATGACCCTGTATGAAAGTACACAGATGAGCACTAGAACCAGAGTCAAGCACCTAACAGGATGTAGAAGAAATCATAAGGTTAGACTCAATAACGAGCATACCTCCAAAAGGATCTTCCTTCTTATTCTTCAGGATGGCCAGGTAAGTAGGACAGTTCTGCTTCTAGTGGCCATCGCTGTTGTAATGGAAACACTTTCCTTTGGTAGCGGCTTTCATCTTCGGCTCTGCCTTCTTCTTCTTTTCTCCTTCCACCTTCTGCTTTTTCACAGACTTCTTTTTCTTTTCAGAAGACTTTCTTTTGGAAGAAGTCTATTCCATAGCAAGAACTGAGCCTTTAGAACCTTTCATAGAAAGCTCAGCGGTGACCAGCATGTTCATTAATTCGGCCAAGGAATTTTGAAGTTTATGCATGTGGTAATTCATGATGAATTGCCCATATGCATCAGTCAAGGATTGCAGAATAATATCATTCTATAGATCCAAGTCTAACTTCACACCGAGCTTCTCAAGCTCTTCCAAGTCCTTGATCATCATCAGACAGTGATCTTGGACTGACTGTCCATCACACATCTTAGCCTTAAAAAGTCATTTCGTGACTTGATACTTGGCTGCGCGACTCTATTCACCAAACATCTCTTACAGGTGGGCCAACATTTGGCGAGCAGTCCAGATATCTTCATGTTGGTGCTGGAGCTCATCAGACATCGAGCCCAACATGTAATATCTGGACTTATTATCTTCGTCTATCCATTTTTTTAGAGATGCTCTCTATTCAGTGGATGGACGGGCTGGTAAGGTGGGAGGTGTTAGATATATGTGCCCTAGAAGATAGAATTGGCTGACACTTGTAATACACTTCTAGGGGCAAAATTATAATTTTGACTAAAATCAATAAATGGGTTATTTTCTATCACATATGTGTATTTAGTGTCTGTGATACATCCTTTGAGTTAATGATAATGATAATTCATATTTTCAAGAGTTGAAAATTTAAGACATGAATAATCATTATTAACTCATAAATTGCTCCTGACCATAGGATCATCACGAGGATGGTGATTGATCTGGAAGGTT